>OY757912.1:4375369-4635369 GCA_963585895.1 Sepioteuthis lessoniana
AATACAAATGCCCTGAAACTAAAAAAGACACAAAATGAATTATCAAGCATATACCTAAAAGAACAGACGGAATACATATAAGATCAGATAGATAAGATTAGATACTCAGTAAAAGATAGGCTATCTAGGATAGCATGGCAAACGAATCTACTAGGAAACCCACCGAAAGTTACACATGAACCAATCACAAGAATTATTAGTAAGCAATTAGATATCAAACTAGGATCTTTCACTCTAGAAAAACACGACTCAGTACTTTGAAAAATTAAAAATAGAAAAGCAGCAGGGCTTGATGAAATTCCCCTAGAAGTATGGAAGACATTCAAATCGATGACATACTGCTCCGACACTGAAATGCAGTTTATAATCAAAATCCGATGGACCGATGGATGAAGGGGTGCATCCTCCCTTTCCCTAAAAAAAAGGCGACCTCGGATTAGCCAAGAACTACCGAGGTATAACACTTATATCCATAGCAGCCAAAATGTACAATGCCCTACTACGCAACCGCACAGAACCCAAGATTGACAACATTCTTAGGAAGAACCAAAATGGCTTCCGGAGAAATAGATCCACGACCTCACAAATATTGACTATCCGTAGAATTCTTGAAGGCGTACGGGCAAAAAACCTACCGGCGACAATATTATTTGTCGACTTTACAAAGGCCTTTGATTCCATTCATTGAGGGAAGATGGAGCAAATTCTACTCGAATACGGTCTACCAAAAGAAACCGTCGCAGAAACACCAAAGTGAAAGTGCATTCTCCGGATGGATACACAGACTACTTCGACATTTTAGCTGGAGTACTGCAAGGAGACACATTTGCCCCATACCTCTTTATCATCTGTCTAGACTACGTGCTTAGAACATCGATCGATAAAATCAAAGAAAACGGGTTCGAGCTGACAAAAAAAAAAAAAAAAAAAGAAGTAGAAGGTACTCCGCAAAAACAATTACCGACGCCGACTACGCCGATGACATAGTGATTCTGGCAAATGCACCCGCCTAAGCCGACACACTACTGCAGAGTCTGGAACGAGCCGCCGCATGCATTGACCTCCATGTTAATGCACACAAAACGAAATATATGTGCGTTAATCAAACAGGCGACATTTCCACACTAAACGGTAGATCTCTGAAACTAGTAGACAAGTTCACCTACCTAGGAAGCGGTGTCTCATCGACCGAGATAGACATCGACACGCGACTAACAAAAACATGGATAGCTAGCGATAGACTACCGGGCATATGGAAATCAGACCTGACCGCTAAAATGAAACGCAGTTTCTTCCAAGCAGCGGTCGTATCGATACTGCTATATGGATGGACTACATGGACGCTAACTAAACGGCTGGAGAAAAAGCTTGACGGCAACTAAACAAGAATGCTGCAAGCAATATTGAACAGGTCCTCGAGGCAACACCCCACAAAGCAGCAGCTGCACGGCCACATACCACCAATCATGAAAACTATCCAAATTAGACCAACCAGACATGCAGAAGTAGGGACGAGTTCATATCTGATGTACTCCTATGGAGCCCTTCACATGGCCGAACAAAAGCAGGGTGATCAGCTCAAACCTACATACAGCAGCTCTGTGAGGATACGGGGTGTAGCCCTGAGGACCTGCCGGAAGTGTTGAACGAGAGGGAGAGGTGGCGAGAGAGGGTCAGGGATATCCGTGCTGATGGCACGACAAGATGGTGAGATGATGATGATGATTTATTATCTCAATATTTTGGTTAATTAATTGAAGCAGCCATCACATTGACTACAGGTTTTGCACGTAATATGCAAGTAAATAAAATCTTGTGTGAAATAGAAATCATACATCTTGCAGTGAAGAATCACAACAATTAAAGATATATTATCATATCAATGTGACATCTTCATTATAATTATTTCTGATAATTAACAAATCAAATGTGATGCTGGCAAACTTTATATCAAGGTCATAGCTGCATAAAGACATAAAATTGTTTTTTTTTTAAATACAGAAAGTACAGCAATTAGAAAAGAAAAATGAGAAATAATTAAAACTCTAAAACATAATGATTTATTAGATCTGTTAAGTCTTGAAATATGATTCAGCATTTTTTCCAGTTGCCATTAATCAAGTTGGTATACACTCCCAGAAATCAATTCTGACTTCCTGTAAACATCAGAAATATGATTTTAATTTTACTAAATTCAGAGGTATTTGAATTTTCATCGGGAGCGATTCCTACTTTAAGGCCCCTAACCACATTGAAAGTGAATTGTCTTTCTTGTAAAATTGTACATTAGAATACATACTTTCTTTTTTTATGTGGTTTATAGCACAGGGCAGAACCCCATTGAAAGGGAAAACATATCCAATTTTCATGGAAGATTTTTTTTTCACATGTTGCATGATGAAAAAAACTCTTCCAAGAAAATGTTTACCCTTTCAATGGGGCTCTGCGTTGTGTCATAAACCTCATTTCGGGATTATATATTATTGTAACAAGGTCAAATTTTGGAAATCGACTTTATTTAGTGACGAATAGTTATGTTTTTATTTTAATCGAAATCGAAGGTATCTGAATTTTTACCGGGGGCGTTTTCCCCGATTACCCCCCCCCAATCGAACTGTAAATTAAATTTCATGTGGCTCATTGTTTTTTTCGTAGAATTTCATATCAGAATACATACATTGCTTTTACATATCTTTTATTCCCTTTTGTTCTATTGATGTACAGACACACACACAGATACGCAGACACACAAACATTGAGCTTTATATATCTATATATATATATATTTATATAGCTTGTCTGAAGTTATTTTGTAAATCAAATAAACCTCAGTGACTTAAAATGTTCTGAACCAAGATTTGTCAAATTTAAAATTGTTAATTTCTGACCCTAGTTAAATGTTCCACTAAATCTTCTGTAATTTTTGATTGTAAGTTTTTGAGATAAAATCTGGAATTTGCAAAAATGGACTGACTGACTGAAGTTAATATGCAGATTAAACTAATACTAGCTTAAGACCTCTAAAATCTAATAAGAACTATTTTTTCCAAATAAACGTCGAAACATTTGTAACAATTGCTGAAAAATAGAAGATAATAAAATTATTGAATGAAGGATGTCCACTTTGGAGATATCAAAAGAGTTTGAAGAGATTATCGAATGATAAAGAAAGTTGTTGAAAATATAATTAAGTTGAGAATTTGAAGCAAAGAAAAAGGTTTCGAGAACACTTGCTTCCTCATAAACATAAACAAAAGCGAATTATTGCAAAGCAACCATTTTTGATTAGCATTCAGGTTTTTAAATTGGTTGAATTTGAGGGAGTCAAGAAGGAAAAAAGCAATAGAATACTTTGTGAATTGGGATCTTAAAAAAAATCCCTTAGGCAATCTCCTCTTATGAAAGCAAATATTTTAAAGCATCAAAATTGGGCTAAGAAATACATGAAATTGACTTTTCAAAAGTGATTTTTTTCGGATGGCTCACAAGTGACATTTGATGGAATGGACGGACCGAAGGATGGATTTTTTTTTATCGAATTCAGAAATGCTTGCAGATAAAAGAAGGCTACAAGTATGATGCTATGAGCTGGTGTTGTCAATCAGACCATTATTAAATTATTCAAAGTCGATGAAGGAATTAAACTGAACAGTGCTGTTGCATTCTTAGGGACAAGACTTTCTTTTCATGTTACAAGTCCCACTCTCGCAGTTTTAAAGTGAAGTGTGTATTTATGCACGACAATGCTCCTTCTCATATATCTAAACTTACTCGTGAATTCTCTAAGCATAAAAGCTGTACAGGAGAGAAGATAATGGAATGGCCTCCATCAAATCCTGATCTGAATCCGATTGAAAACCTATGATCAGCTGTGAAGAAATTATATAAAGGTAGCAAACAATACAACAGCAAAGTCTGCTTTGCTATTATATTGTTTGCTACCTTTGCTGCATTATTAATTGCTATCTTTGCTTTTATATTGCTTGCTATCTTTGCTTTTATATTGCTTGCTATCTTTGCAGTTATATTGCTTGCTACCTCTGCTGCTATATTATTTGCCACATTTGCAGTTATATGATTTGCTATCTTTGCTGTTATATTGCTTTCTACCTTTGGTGTTATATTATTTGCTACCTTTGGTGTTATATTATTTGCTACCAATGCGAAGCTATTAAAACTACCATGTCCGAAATTGAACCTGATAAGATTTTTTTAAAAAATCAACAAAATCAATGAATAATAGATTACTGGCTGTTGTTAAGAAGAAGGGTCACTATATCTTACTGTAAAGGATTTGAAGATATGTGTATGTATATGTTATTTTTTCTATTTCAAGTGTTGAATAATTTTTGATGATTTTATTGCCTTTTCATTGAAGTAAAATATGATTATTTCAATTTGCCTAATAACGTCAGACAGCATTTTTTAGCATACATCAAATAACTTCAATTACTAAGAGAAAACATATTAATAGTGCCTAAAAGTTTAACTCAGATTTTGTTTTGACCTCTGAATTGATTGTTTAAAATTTGACAGTTTTTTTCAAACCAAATTTGAATTATTGAAGTTGATGTAATTTGCTTGATAACTTCAGAGAAAGTGTGTGTGAACTATCATCATCATCATCATATCGTGCTGGCAGCACGGATATCCCTGACCCTCTCTCGCCACTCCTCCCTATCGTTCATCGCCCTAGGTAGGTCTTCAGGACAACAACCTGTATCCTCACATAGCTGCTGAATGTACGTTCGTGCTGGTCGTCCTGCTTTTGCGCGGCCATGTGTGGGGATCCATAAGAGTACATCTCTTATGAGTTCATCTCTGCTTCTCCAGCAATGTCCTGCATGTCTGGTTCGTCTAACTTGAATAGTTTTCGTGATAGGGGGCAGGTGGCCGTACAGTTGGTGTCTTGTGGGGTGTTGCTGCCAGGACTTGTTGAGGATTGCACGCAGCATTCTTGTGTAATTGCCATCTAGTTTCTTCTCCAGCCGTTTTGTTAGCGTCCATGTAGTGCATCCATATAGCAGTATCGATGTGACCGCTGCCTGGAAGAAACTGCGTTTCATTTTATCGGTTAGGTCTGATTTCCATATAGTCGATAGCCTATTGATAGCTGTCCATGCTTTCGTTAACCTCGTTTCGAAGGAGGCACTCGTGGTGCAATGTTTATCATCAAAGGACATGGTCACGTTGGGCAGATTTTAAATCCTGAACGAAAGGTATGAATCCAACTATTCTCCCTCCTGCAATGGGTAAACAGCAGAATAAACTGGGCTCTTTAGCCTTGGTATGGCAACCGGTTAAGGAGAAAGAAATCTCTGAATTCAAACCTGTTCAACTCTATTCTAAAAATTGACTTTGGATCATATTCTGCTCGTGCGATGAATTTAGTATATATATATATATATATATATATATATATATATATATATATATATATATATATATTTATAAGAGTAAGTTTCAATTATCATTTTCATATTTTTTTTACTGAACAGTTACATGTTAGTCCCAAAAATTATAAGACGGAAATCGACCTTAGGTGGCCATTTTCCAAATAGTTGGAGGAGAAAAAAACTAAAAAATATTGTGCGAGGGTCAATTGAAGGGGTTTAAAGTTGTGTTTTTTTTATGTAAATGTTCAGTAAAAAAATGATGATAACTAAATCTTACTCTTTTCTGGATGGTGAAAATATTACATTCCTGTATGATGTTTTGTCTATATCTGCGGACGTTTCCTCAGCGCGATATTCTGAACAAGTACTGAAAAGATTCATTCAATTTTGTGATAATATCGATAAAAAATGACACGAAAATAATGAACAATTTTTTGATTCGAGAGACGCTCCCCAAAATAACGTCGTGTAATTTACACTATACAACTGATTAAAAGAGCACAATAAAACCATTGGGTAATTTTCAGCTATAAAACACAATTTTTTCAGAATTGTAATCAGTAGTTATGCATCTTGCTGAGCAAGAACCTACATACCACATTTGTTCTGAAAGTAATGCCTACACTACTGGGAGGATACAACACAAAGCTTGTCTTAAACGGTGTATAGCGGGTAGGTATTTTTAAAAAAAATGAAACTGTTCAGAAAATAAAGGAAGGAAATGATTGAAACTTATTCTTCACTGGAGAGGGAATATGTGTATTACGTTTATATATTATATGTTTGTACATTAACGAAAAAATAACGCAATTTTTCTTTGTTGGTATATTCTAGATAAGCATCTAATTTCTTTTTCTAACGCAATACAAAGTGAAACAGTTCTATTTCAAACAATTCAGTTTAGCATAAGTTCACAGTTTAGTTCTATTTGACCCAAGGGATAGGACCCTATCAGGTGCTACCACTCCAGGCTGGAGTGGACCTGAGAGCAATGGCAATAAGAGGGTACTCTTCATTCCCCAAAGCTCCAGCATAACTGGATCTTCACCATCAGATTATTGTTTGTTTGGGTTTTATGGCATATCAACCATTTTAGGTTATTTAATGCCAAATCGATTTTTATATAAATAATCAGTTCTGTTTCAAACAATTCAGTTTAGCACAGTTTAATTGTCAAAAACATTTCTATTTCAAGCTATTCAGTTTACTCAAACAGTTCTAATTCAGCCAATTCAGCTTAGCATAAGTATGCAGTTTAGTTCTATTTAACCCATAGATAGGGCCCTATCAGGTGCTACGATTCCGAGCCAGAGTGGACCTGAGAGCAATGGTAATGAAGGGGTGCTCTGCATTCCCCAAAGCCTCAGCATCATTGGAACCTCACCATCAGATTGTTTAGTGTTATATCTAGGACTCTCGTTGAGGGGTCTTACCCCTTCGCAGAGGTGCAGTCGGTGTATTTTACAGTCCCAGCCGACTGGGCAATATACAGAGTTAATTTCAAAAGTTTTATTTCATATCATTCAGTTTAGCATAAGTACACAGTCTAGATGTCAAAACAGTTACATAAACAACTCATTTAAGTATAAATACGCAGTTTAAATGACAAAAACAGTAAACTCAAGAAACCACAGTTTAGTTCTATTTAACCCATAGATAGGACCCTTATCAAGTGCTACCATTCCGGGCCAGAGAGGACCTGGGAGCGATAGCAATGAAGGCGTACTCTGCATTCCCCAAAGCTCCAGGATTACTGGAACCTTACCATCAGATTGTTTAGTGTCAAATCCAGGACACTCTTTGGGGGAGCGGGGATCTTACCCCTCTGCAGAGAAGCAGTCGGTGTATTCTACAGCCCCAGCCGACTGGGCCTCTTTGATGCTAAAACAATAAAACTGTAAAATGTGGGAACAAACCAACTTGATATAAAGATATCACATTAAAATTGCATTCATTTTATTGTATTTTCATGTCTCTTTGACGGAATCGTACAAGATTTTTTTGTGGATGGATTAATTTTAATGATAATTTTATCGATTAATAAAATTGTTTAAAAGTCATGTAGCCAGACTCGTTTCTCTAGTAATCAATAATTCAATTTGAAAAATGATTGGTTAGTGAACCTGCATAACATTTGTGCTAAAACTCGTCTGCTGTTGTGTAATAATCTCGAAGAAGTAACAAATACAAAATAACACGTTTATCAAATTTTGATAAATGGGATAATCGGATTTTGGTTGATTAAAATAAGAGAATTAAGCATGGAAATGGTCGTAGAAAAATAGACTCGGCGGGCCAAATAAAAATTCTGAGCGGTATTTATCCCTCCCGCGAAGTTGGAATGTGAAATAAGGTCATATTAACGTGGTGTGCACCGCAGGAAGCAGGTCTCTGGAGGAGCAAGATCCAAAATTGTTCATGTCCCGTCGGCATTCCCCTTCAGGAGCACCTGAGGCGCCTTTACCCCTTTTAGGCGAAGATGTAGGTGCTGCCAGGGGAAAGATCTCTAGAGACTAAACTGCAAGTGGTTAACAGAATTTCAACCGAGTGAAAATTCTGAATTAGGCTGTTTATGTTTTACTTTCGTTCTAATGCCATTGAAAAAGTCATCAATCCACCTCTTCTTCCACCCAGCAATAGGTAAGTAGTACGACAAGTTATGTTCTCTAGTTTTTAGCAAGGCAACCAATCTGAAAGAAGGAAAACTCTCGAATACAAAACTAAGAACGATGAGTTTAATAGATTGACAGTGGATAACAAGAGACCAGGGAATTTTGTTGTATGTTTCCCTCTGTCGATCAGGTGTCCGCACCGAGCTTGACATCAGTGTGATTGGTTGATTAGAGTTTCAACTTACCAAGTTGACTAATGATGGCCGACACAGTCGAAAGCTGAAACGCAGACTAAAAATACCCGGAGTCAGATAAGAAAATGGTAGATTGCTCACTTCATCTCCCTGCAACACCCCAGTAGAGAATAAAGAAGAAAAAAAGAACTGTAAAAGAAGGAAAGAGTATTTTGTGTGGTGTTGTGATAAACCAACAGTGCTAAGCTCAGTCAGCTGGCGGTGGGGGCGCTGTTGAATACGCCGACTGCATCGATGTAGAGGGGTAAGATTCCCCAAGAGTGTTCTGAATATAATTCTAAACTGAATCTGATGGTGAGACTCCAGTCTTGGAGCTTTGCGTAATGTGGAGTACCACTTCATTACTATTACTCCCAGGTCCACTCTGCTCCAGAATAGTAGTACCTTTTAAGGTCCCATCTACGAGTCAAACAGAAATATTTCATCATTTACTATTCTTGAAACCATTTTACTGCATGCTTGTAGAGCTATGGGTGTTAGATATCAAAATACTTGTAACCATTTAACTGTGAGCAAACAAATGAGCTCTGCTTGATTTGAAAAATGTTGCCGACGAACTCTTCATTTAAAAAATCATATATAAAAACAGGATTTGGCATTAAATAACCCATAATAGTTGATATGCTATGAATCACAAGTAACCAACTAACAATGATATCGAATAGTTACCAGTAAGTTCTCGTTTCACTTGGCGCCCTTAAACTTCTGTCCGGAAGCTGAAGTAAATAACTAAACAAAAAGAAGCAGTAACACAAAATATATTAGTCAGGCATTTAGAAGATTTTCTTTAATCCAATGATGAGAAATGTCTGACATATACTCGAACCTTATTTGTTAAATAATAGTCTGTATACATTTTACTTTACACAACAATGTTAAATTGAATCATTTGATTAAAATAGTCACCATAAAGAAATGACTTTAGTTGTGTTTTTATTCATTATTTCTTTCTTCTAACCATTTCGAGCTGTCATATATTTCTGTAACTGGAGAATCTTGGTAAAAGTACACATCAAAATTCCTTCAGGTTTTTTTTGTATTTTTCCTGAACAACACCAGGAACTTCTGCTAGCATATTCTGCCAGATGACCCGACATTTATGGTTCTATTAATGGAGAACTGAAGGATTCTTATTAGTATTTCAAAATTATCTCCGTCATATGGAAAATTAAAAATATTTAAAAAAAAAAAAAAGTTCAGTGTAAATACCGACCTTACAAAAATATCATTCAGTTGAAAATTTGACTGGAAATTGATTTATTCCAAGTAATAACAATTAAAGTTTATTTCTTTTAATAAAATCAAATCTAATCTTGTCAAGATGCGTTGTTTTTGCTAAGTTAAGGTGATAAAGATTGAGAATTTTAGTCATATTATATTATAAATATTTCATTCATAGATATTTCATATTATATTATATTATATTTCTTAATGATACAATACTCATTTCGTGAAATTTAAAATCTTTGTACGATGTTTTTTTAAATTGTTTACTTGTTTATTTTATAAGTTCTGGTTGCTTCCTGATTTCGAATCATTTGAAAATGTAATTGAAAAAAATATCCCGAAACAAGTTAGAACCCATATAAACCATTGTCTAATTTTGAATAAAGAGAATCAATTTTCTTTTTTGAAAATGTTTATTTTTATGTTTTCATAAGCCGCGCTGCCAGTTTTTAGGGGTAGAAAGTTACAAAAGTGATTGATTGATTAATTGATTGATTTTAATGGCATATCAACCAGTATGTGGTTATTTTATGCCCAGGAGTTAGGGAATTGCGTTCATAGTATATTTATATTTACATTTTTTGTGTAGTTGTTTCTTAAGAGTTTTTTTTCACATACTTCGATGATATCAAGTATTTTTTTATTAAATACAAATAATTTGCGCACAGGATTTCAAGTATTCATCTCTAATACCAATAATTTGGAAGCAGTTATATAATTTCAAAGAACTATTGATAATGATAATAATCCTAAAATTTCACGTCTTCCCAACATTGATAATTCTGTTTAATAACAATAAATTTGTTATAGAAATTTTCCCCTATGTTTTTGTATTTTGCATTTTTAAACATCCATCGTTGATTTAACATCGCTAATATCACCCCTCAGGGTCCTGATGATGGTTCAGTTGAACCGAAACGCTATAGTGTCGACTTCTCAATAAAACTCTCCTTCCACTTGGATTACCTTATCAATTTTCCTCTACAATAAATTTGTTTGTATACTGTCATATGGTTTTATGTATTTTCAGCAATAGTAATTATTTTTAAACAGATATATTCGACCCATAAATAAGATCCTGACAGATACTTCTACTTCAGATCAGAGTGGACCAGAAAGTAAGGAAAGTTCAGGGTATTCCACACCCCCAGAGCTCCAGAACTGGAGCCTCACTACTACTAGTTGCAGTTCAGTGCTATACCCAGGACGCCATTTTTAGTGGGGATCTTATACCTCTGCCAGGGATTCTAAGCCCCACCTACGACGAAAAGTGAACAAAATATTTTTTTGGAATATGTCGTACAGGTAACTGTTCCATAAAAAACTTTCCCCTTATGGGGAGGTGCTGTAATGTTCACATATACCCTTGGATCTCCAGTCTTTCGACCAATCCCCTATCCAGCCTATTTTTGATTGGGGAGAGAGAGAGAGTGTGTGTGCGTATGAGAAGGGTGGGGGATGTAACTGTTTACCCCGACCCGCCCATCATGTACACTTTCTAACATCTGTTTGTATCTCATGTATTTTCTCTTATTTGTCTGATAACTCTTTGAGAATAGAAAAAACTGAGGAAGAATATTAATGTAGATATTGGCGGGATTATAAAAAGATTTATTCGTTCATAGGTTTGTCAGTTATGTGTTGGTATAATAAAAATTCTAATAATAGTAATTATTAGATACCAACATCATTACTAATATTATTATTGTGTGTGTGTGTGTGTGTGTGTGTGTGTGTGTGAGTGTGTGTGTGTGTGTGTAACACAGCAATTTTCATTAGATTAAGATATTAAAATATTAAACGCGTTTTTATTAGAACAATACATTCAAAATAATTCAACTTCAAGAATAAAGCAATTTCCAGTCCATTTTGCAACTCAATGATAATTTGTATGTGTGTGTGTGTGGGGGGGGTCTGCATTTGCACTGAATGTCATTTTTTTAATCGTTCAAATTCTCGATATAACGGAAATAACTATGAAATGCTAATTAGAATCCTTCTTTCCTTGTTAAATAGTAACATCAATATAATTATGAATCGCTGTTAAAACGAGAAATCAACGAATTCAAGGGTCTTCTCGGATCATTTTAAACTATAGATTCGTATGTTTGAAACGATTGTTATTGACTTAGGTAATTTACTAAGCTTTTTTTCTTTAGATTTGGCACAAGGCCATATGAAAGGGGCACCCAATGAGACTCGAACTCACTCGTGTAGGTTTGCTAGTCGAGCTTGCTAACCATTACACCACCAGAGGCGCCCTAGTAATTTACAAAGCTCTTTGCTTCGATGTGGCACAAGGCCGAGTGAATGGGGCGCCCAATGAGACTCGAACTCACTCGTGTAAGTTTGCTAGTCTAGCTTGCTAACCGTTACACCACCAGAGGTGCCCGATTGTTATTGACTTAGAATATGAGCCATATCCTGATTAAAGATAGTTCAATCAATCAAATTTATTTCTTTTCTTACTTTTTCTGAACTAAATCTACAAAACATTTAATCGTAATGACCTTAAGAATAGTTAAAAGATAGCCTGGCTGGTTTAGGCTGATAATCTACCTGCAGCAGTTCGACTGTCTGCGTCCAAACCTCCTTAGAAATTCCGTTGAGAGTTATACAACTATCATTCTGTACTACCTGCTTCCTTTTTCTTAAAATACAGCTGCTGCTGCTGCTGCTGCTGCTGCAGCGGTACGCCATATTCACTGTTTCATCATTTCTCCCCATCTCTTTACTTTCCTACTATTTCTACTAACAGTGCTCTCGCCCCCGTGTGACACTGCTAGCTAAAGAATATTCGAACATTGATCCACGTTTTCACTCTTTCTTCTCACCAACTCTTTTTTCTCCCTTTTTTTCTCTCTTTTTTTTCTCCTCCTTCTTCTGGGGTTCTATCTTCGCAAATGCAGATCAATGAAGTTGAGTGGGGAAAATGGTTGAGACAAACCAATCATCTGTGCTCATCTCGTAGCCGACCAATGAGCTTTCGAGAAAGCTGAGGTACTGGGCGGACCCTCAGTATAATTCAATAAGCAATTGGCATGTAATTCGTTTTCTTTTTTACTTAAAGCGTACAGCATAAATTCATTTGCATTCTGTTTACTGTCACTTGCTGGCAAGGTACTCTCAACTGCGAGACTCAGGCGACGGACGACACATACTTCGTAATTCGATAAGGTAAGCCTGATTTTTACTACGCACACACGTGTCTTGTTCATTTTTGGCAAATCTTAAATATTCCGATGAATAGAATAGTATCTTTTCATTTTGAGCACAGTGGTAATGCTAGATATTTTACTGTTTTATTTTTAAAAAAATCAGTGTGTTCCACACCGAGTATTGAAAAACTCCCGGGAGTATTGCCCTATTGGTACAAAAAGTCTGAGTCAAATTCAAAATTTGTAAAAACTTTGCAGAAATGCCTTTTATGAAGTAATAATTTCTGTAAGTATTGTATGAAAATGAGGTGCTTTTTAATTAGATTTTCATTTAAAATGTTTGAATAAGTTGGTCTAAGGAAGTCATGTTACATTTTTTTGGGAGTGGGTGTCTGAAACGAAGACGATTTGAAGCTCAATTCTTTGCAAAAGATTCGGTTATGTTCAAAAACTTTAAAAGTAATCTTTATTAATTTTGGGAGTTAAGATTCCTACAGCGACAAATATATATAAAGAATCCAACTAATGTTGTTTCAGTCACCTAGTATGAAGCAGTTGATTTTGGTGCAAACAAACAAATTTTGTGAATATTCTACTTTGTAAAATAATAAAACCAAAGTATTACAACTTCGGTTGTCGAAGCATTTTTTCCTCATTGTTTCTTGTTGTTTTTCTATTTTTGTGTTTTTGAGAAAATCTTTTACTGAACAAGATTTATATAGTTTTTTTTTTTTTTTTTTTTTTTTTTTTTCCTGGCCTCTTTTCTGGTTCTTTGTATCAGAAGCAAAAGCAAACCTTTGCAGCCCAAAATGAAATGCCTGTGGAGTGTATTTTCCCACAAACTCGACTGGGACACCCTACGTGATTTGATGGTTATCGAACTAGGCTAACAGACTATTTTGATTGAGTTTAATCTTCATTGGGTGTCTCGGGCTAAACAAACTTTTTATAAGTGATAAACTCGACTGGATAAATCACATTTTAAACGTGATATCATCTGCTTCCGTTATGAAAAATTCTCCGACTAAAATGAAAAGAACACGACCAACTTTAATAAAATATTTAAATTGAAAAAAAACGCATAAAGTTTTCTGAAGACAAAATGATTTTACTAAAGTTAAAAACTTATGAAAACTGGTTTAGTTTGCTTTATTTGTTTAACGGCATATCAATTCCTTATGGGTCATTTAATGCCGAAATTTAATTCATTTTGTTTGAATTTTTTAAAAAAGTACTTTTATTTGTCTATAATAATTTGTTTGAACACAGTTGTATGATTTCAAGTATTTTTATCTAATTCTAATAATTTACACAATTACATGTGTTAAATGATTATCATCAAATAATACTTTTCCCGTTATAGTTTCAAGTATTCCTATCCAACAACAATAATTTGAAAGCAATTATATGGTCTAAATTAATGATAATCCTTAGTAAACAATTCTAGCTTCATGTAACTATTCTTAATCTAAGTAATTCATTTAGCTATATGGTTTCAACAATTCTTATCTAATACAAATAATTTTCAAACAGATCTATTTGACCCATTGATGGGATGTTGATAGGTACTACCAACCTGAGTCAGAGTGGACCTGGGAGTAATAGCAATGAAGGAGTACTCTATACTTCCCAGAGCTCCAGACCTGAATCCTCATTACTGGATACAGTTTAGTATTATACACAAGAGACCTTTTTTTTTTTTTTTTTTGAGGGGAGGATATGCTGATTGTACCCCCTTCAGCAGGGAGTAAAATCAACATATTTCAAGCCTCACTAACAGTGTGTCTTGATATTTAGGAAAATTATTTACAACAAAAACGTCACGTTTTAATACTGTTGATAATGACGTAAAAACCGAATACTATTTAAAAACAATTTTTTTTAATATTATTTATAAAATATCAATTTGCATATTTATGTTGGTTGATTTTATGGCATATCAACCCTTGTAGTTTATTTACAGCCAAATCTTGTTATACATATGATTTGTAAACGCATAGTTTGAAGATATTTTT
The DNA here is from genome assembly GCA_963585895.1 of Sepioteuthis lessoniana. NCBI lineage: Eukaryota > Metazoa > Mollusca > Cephalopoda > Myopsida > Loliginidae > Sepioteuthis > Sepioteuthis lessoniana. Next base: position 4,390,032 of record OY757912.1, read on the forward strand.
AAACAAGCCAGAGGTCCTTTGTTTGCACACAGTTAAGTGATTTTAAGTATTTCTATAGAAATCTAATAATTCTATTAAATATTAATTATTGCTATTGTTTGCAAACAGTTAAATGGTTTAAAGCATTGCTAACACTAAATTCTTTTTAATATTAATCATTTGTTCGCACACCTCTAAATGGCTATTGCTATCTAACATCGATAGTTTTATTAGTACAGTTTAATATTTGAAAGTATTACTATGTAATTCAATTCAATTTAACATCAGTCATTTGTTGACATACAGTTAAGTGATCAAACACTTTTATTCAACCCATAGATGGGGACCCTTTCAGGCACTACCACTCCAGGCTAGAATGAATTTAGGAGTCATGGCAATGAGGGAGTACTTCAGATTCCCAAAAGTTCCAAGATTGGAACCTTACCATCAGATGGTTTAGTGTCGTATCTCGGACCACTCGCTGTGGTGTGTCCTTACTCCCCAGCAAAGATGTGGTCTGTGTATTTTATAGTCTCTGCTTGTTGCATTTTTATAAAACTTAGTTTTATCCAAGGTCGCAATTGAGAAACGAATCAATATTAAATCATTTTTTGTTGTTATCACAGGAACTTTTTAAAAGATTATTCCTATAATTTTTTTAACAGATTATCTCATTTGTTGGTGTATACCAGACTGCATTCATTTGATAAATTTATATGAAAAACGAATACGTTTTACTGTTTCTTAGCAAAGTTAACTCAACATTCTAAGTTTGGTTTGTAGAAACAATTTCCCAAAATCTTTTAATAAGTCAACACTACAAAAATATCGGACAGCCAAAGTCTAAAATATAGTTATTTACTAAACTTTGCTTAGTTGTACAAGGTAGGATATGAAGGGCATCGCTGAGGTTAGTTTAGCTTGCTAACTATTGCACCACCCGAGACATCCTAAAATATGAGATAACTTGAGTATATAAAATAATCATATACAATACATTATATGTAATTCATGCCTTACGGCACTGATTCCCGTTAGATTCCCAAAGTTAAGTTGCAATGAATCAGTTCAATACTGGGATGAGTGAAAAATTAAATTATTGGTACTGAAAGCTATAATAAAGTCCTGTGTGCCAGATTAATCAAAGTTTAGTGTATAACGAGGATGTGTAATACATCAAAGAGAGAGAGAGAGAGAGCTTCGTGTAATAGAATGATTAACAAGGAAAACTAGCAATCTATTCGAGAGTTCGAATATCCCTTGCGGTTCCGTACTTATTGCCTCATATCACAACTAAGCTAAGATTAATAACTTTGTTGTTTTTTTAATGGCATATCAACCTTTGTAGGTTATTTAATGCCAAATCCATTCTCCTAGAAGAACAGTAGTGGTACTATTCAACCCATAGCTGGGAGGATAAGGGGTTTCATACCTTTCCCAAGGGTATTTGCCCAAAAGTGAACGTAATAGCGCGACTGGAGTACGAACTCGCTTACTACGATTCCGCTGTCCATCGCTTTTACCATTACACCACGAGGATACTCCCCCTTAAGATTAATAAGTAAGTAGTAAAGTTGGCGACCAGAAGGCTCCCTTTTCATCGCTACTACACCAAGGTATAGGGGAGGGCGCTACTCCTTTCTCTGGATTGCTCCACTTACCCTTGATCCCTACCTTATAATGCTGAATGTTAAACAAGGGAGTATCAAGTACCATTTTAAAAGTCTTTGGTATGACGCGACTTGGGATTGAACTCGGGTCTCCCGGGCCATTGGCGAACATTCTACCCGCTAGGCCAATGAGCAGGTTTAATCTATATATTTATAACTAAGAAATATTTATATATTACTAAAATTCTCATTTGGATTTGTAAAACCCAGCAAAAACCATTTTTTAAGCAATAAACTTGAAATGCTCAAATTCAGAGAATAAAGAAATTTCAGATCCAACTTAGCGACTGATTTTGTAGGGTCTGCATACGCATTGACCCTTTTTTTTTTTTTAATCAGCCAAGTTCTAAATGAACATTTATGTTAATTAAAATGCTCACTCCTTCCTAGACGGGCATCACTATCCTGGATCGTCGTTAACTATGAAATAAGAATTGGAAACCTGCCTAAACAGAAGCATCAATATTATCATGGACCACTTTTATAGCAAAAACCCGAGTTCATACGTCGTCTTGTTTTAGTATAAAAATACATTGGCAACTTTTTTATAATAAAAACTCTCCGTTAGACTATTTACCGTTTAGAGGACATAAATTCTTCTCAATAATTGATATAGTTTCGAATTTCTTTTTCAATTTCCCTAAGAAATAGAGGATTATAACGAAAATAAAAATGCATTTGAATGCATTTCTTGAAAAATAGAAACATGAACATCGTTAACGGGTCATCTTATAGTAATTTTCAAAGCTCTTTACTTCGATGTAGCACAAGGCCAAATGAATGGAGCAACCAATGAGACTCGAACTCACTCGTGTAGGTTTGCTAGTCTAGTTTGCTAACCATTACACCACCAGAGGTGCCCTGACGGGTCGTCTTGTATGCAATAAAAGTAAGTTTTGTTATAATAAATTTAAAAAAATCAAATTTTCTGAATAATCAGACATTAAACGCTGGTTAAGAGACGCGTTTATTTTCTATTTTATCTATTTTTTGATGCACAATTTCTTGAATTATTTGAAGTTATGTTTTTAGCTTTCGCAGACGCAGTCAACGAGGCTTTGAATAACCCCTGCAGGTGAGGGTGTTCTCCTTCTTCAAAAAATAGGTGTCCTGAGTATGAGACTAAAATGTATCAAATAGTGAGGCTCCAGTTCTAGGGAGTGTGGAGTACCTCTTCATAGCCATTACTCCCAGATCTACTCAAACCCAATTGTACTTGTTAGGGTCTATCTATGGGTCAAATAGATCAGTCAAAAATTTTTAATCGATTGGACCTTGTGCGCAAAAAAAAAACACTTATGAACCCCCCCCAAATGTAACGGTTTGAATTTAAAAATTTTGTTCTCTTAGATTCGGTGTTACAATATCCACGTTAAAGAACCTAATCTACGCCATTATTTATCTATTGCTAATTGGATAGATATATTTTCCAAAAGATATTTGCGTTATACGAAATGCAAATAGCTTCGTTCAAAATTCGGTCTCGTGTTGCGAGGTCATTTACCACGACAATAACTGTTACACCTCCAAACAGAATTATAATTTCATTATAATGAAACTTCAAACAGATCTTTGAAAGTATTTATAAAACTAAAGCACACACGAAAATATTGGTGTTGTCTTGTAAAGAGACAAATTAACAATAAAAAAGGGGTGTTCGTCCGTCCAAAAACAGTTATCCAAAAGAACATTGATTGAATGGTTATATGATCTTTCTGTGTGTGTGTGTGTGTGTAATATATATATATATATATATATATATATATATATATATGCAACGCTGTCTAGTCAAAATAGGATAGAAAGATAGATGAAGGGATGCATCCTTCCTTTCCCTAAAAAAGGCGACCTCGGATTAGCCAAGAACTACCGAGGGATAACACTTACATCCATAGCAGCCAAAATCTACAATGCCCTACTACGAAACCGCATAGAACCCAAAATAGACAACATCCTTAGGAAAAACCAAAATGGCTTCCGGAGAAATAGATCCACAACCTCACAAATATTGACCATCCGTAGAATCCTTGAAGGCGTCCGGGCAAAAAAACCTTTAGGCGAAATTACTATTTGTCGATTTTACCAAGGCCTTCGATTCCATCCACAGAGGGAAAATGGAACTAATCCTACTAGCATACGGCCTACCTAAAGAAACCGTAGCAGCAATAATGATCCTCTACAAAAACACAAAAGTGAAAGTACGTTCACCAGAGGGAGACACGGAATACTTCGACATTGTTGCAGGAGTACTACAAGGAGACACGCTAGCCCCATACCACTTTATCATCTGTCTAGACTACGTGCTTAGAGCTTCGATCGACAAAATCAGAGAAAATGGCTTCGAGCTGACTAAGAAAAGAAGCAAAAGGTACCCCGCAAAAACAATCACAGACGCCGACTACGCTACGTTATTCAAAGCGTTACTGGCGAATACGCCTAATCAAGCAGACACTACTGCATAGTTTTGAACGAGCTGCAGCAGGCATAGGCCTCCATGTTAATGCGCACAAAACTGAATATATGTGTTACAACCAAACGGGCAACATTACCACTCTAGACGGAGCCTCTCTGAGGCTAGTGGACAAATTCGCCTACCTAGGAAGTAGCGTCTCATCAACAGAAAACGACATCGACACACGGCTGACGAAAGCATGGACGGCTATAGATAGGCTCTCAATAATATGAAAATCAGACCTGACCGATGAAATGAAGCGCAGTTTCTTCCAGGCAGCGGTTGTATCGATACTGCTATATGGATGCACTACATGGACGCTAACCAAACGGCTGGAGAAGGAACTTGACGGCAACTACACAAGAATGTTGAGAGCAATATTGAAAAAGTCCTGGCGACAACACCCCACGGGACACCAACTGTACGGCCACCTGCCTCCCATCACGAAAACTATACAGGTCAGACGAGCCAGACACGCCGGACACTGCTGGAGAAGCAAAGAAGAGCTCGTAAGTGACGTACTACTATGGACCCCCACATATGGCCAAGCAAAAGCAGGACAACCAGCCCGAACTTACATACAGCAACTATGTGAGGACACAGGATGTAACCCAGAAGACCTGCCGGAGGTGATGAACGATAGGGAAAAGTGGCGAGAGATGGTCAAGGATATCTGTGCTGGCGGCACGACTTGATGATGATATATATACGAGGTGCATACGATAGGTTTTCAGACTTTTTTCGTATGGGCACTTTCATTGATAGTACACACATAAATAAGACTCTAGTCCCCTCGAAGTAATCTCCTCCGGCTGCAATACACTTATTGTACCGTTACAACAACTTCTGGAAGGCCCGATCGAAGTCCTCTTGAGTGAGTACGTCAATGATCTTCGTCACAGCCTCTTTCATCTCCTCAATTGTCTCATAACGACAGCCTGTGAGCTTGGGGAATAACCAAAAGCCACAGGGAGCAAGGTCTCGACTATAGGGAGGCTGAGGAACTGTGTTGATGCTCATCTTGGTCAAATAGTCTGTGACAAGGATGGAGTTGTGGACTGGAGCATTGTCCTGCTGGAAATGCCACTGAGCCGATTTGAAGAGTGCTGGCCTCTTCCGTAAGAATCTCTTTTTAAACTCCCTTAAAACCTCAACATAGTAACCTTAACCCTATCCGTTTGGCCAATCAACTCTGGTGTATTGACTTCCTTACTCCTCCCACACCTTTCATCATCCCTCACAGACTCCCTGCCTTCCTTGAATCTCTTATGCCACTCAAAAACTGATGCTCTATTCATGCAAGACGCCCCAAATGCAGTCTGAAGCATTCCATACGTTTCTGTGGCATTTTTTCTAAGTTTAAAACAGAATTTTATTGCATATCGTTCATACTCACATCCAGATTGCATTTTTAAAATTCACTAGCTGTGACAATCAGGCTTTAGTAGGGTGTATTCCAATTACTGCTGTAGCTGTTCATTTGAACCTGAAATCATAAAAGTTAGTCAATCATCTCGAAAGATGTATAGCAATAACATAGGGAATTTTCAAGAGTCTACGCCGTTTTAAATGCCCATACGAAAAAAGTCTGGAAACTTATTGAATTCCCCTCGTGTGTGTGTGTGTGTATATGTGTATATATATATATATATATATATATATATATATATATATATATATATATATATATATATATATATAATAAAGTGCCGTAAATATAGGGCTGGCGATAGGGATTGTATGCTTTGCGTGGAGGAAAAATTAGCAATAGCGTCTTTTAAAAGTAGGGATATGTTAAACCAAAGGTCAGAGGTTTTAAATAGTTGTAAACATAAAAGGGGGTGGTTGCTTTATAATTAGGGATAGGTTTCTGAGTATTTATACCTGAGGGTTTTTTCCGGTTATTTTATGTAAATTTTAAGTTAGGTAGGTTTTTGGTGAATATAAAATATGGCGTTTTCTCCTTTATCATTGGTCAGTATGAGACTCCCTGATGAGCCGTTAAGGTGAAACTTAGGAGAATTCTGACTTGTGATTTAAGTTAATTTTGTAATTGGCTCCACTCGTGTTGAGCACTCTTGTAATTGTGGCATTGCAACGTTTACGACAGGTTTTAGTTTTTTTGACCAACTGACTGCACATTATTGTATTTTATTAAAACGTCCATCGTTGTTCTATCAACACTTGTTTCTCCATCTTAAAGCCCTTATTTACTAAAACCGAAACGTTTTAACATTGATTCTCTTTTATAATAAATTCATCATTTTAGACTACTTTGTTTTTCAATTTTTTTAATATCTCTTCTATAATTCTGACGGTGTGTAGTAAAAATAAGATAAAACAGAATTTACAATTTGTAAATAAAAAAAAAATTACACACTCATATCTGAGAAATTCAATAAAAAAAATAAGACTCAAAACATTCGTACTGCTTGTAAATAATCCATCAATACTGCAATGCCTCGTCAAAAGAAGAAAAAAACATCAACAGAATACGTTAAGCTAAAACGTAAGAGGGCTCAATACATTAAGTAGAGCGAAAAACTAGCTATAGCTTCCAACAATAATCTTAATAAATTACTTAACCAACAGTGGGAGATTCTTAATATTTGTAGGCGTAAAAAGCTTGGTTACTTGGTAGGTAAAACATGTTCTTTTTATTTGCAAATTCTTTTTTCTGGTGGCCACTTAATCAATAAAATGTCGTTTGGTCAAATTATCCTGATATTCCGGTTATGTGAAACCTAGCTCTGAAGGTTACTTATATAGTATAAATGTATGAAGGTTGCACATGTGTAAGATTTTCTGGGGAAATATTTATGGAAGGATACAATTTTTTTTTTATCTCTTACTGCAACGATGACACATCGTAGCAAGAATTTTGCTAGTGAAACAAGGTTAAAATGTTTATTGAAAATAAAACAATTTACATTGCAATTTATATCTTATTGCGGGCTTTGCGTTCGTGCTCTCCTATCAATATATTTTCCCAAGAGATGGCTATTAAAATGTTAATTATCGAGTGTTACAGATCGGAGTCTCGTTAGAACTGATGAACAATAATGTAGAAATGCCGATAAGTTTCTCGTCCAAGCCCGAGGTTTCCGATTATTTCACGACTCATCTTGGACCCTGCCGGCAATTATAAATATGGCTCAAATGGGTTTTTCAACGCAACAAAAAGGAGTTTTTGCATAAATATGTGACAATGGATGAAACATGGATCTACCACTTGACTCTGGAGTCAAATCGGCAGTCAGCTGAGTGGACAGCAACAGGTGAAAGCCGTCTAGAGTGACCAAAGACGCAAACATCAGCTGGCAAGGTTTTGGCCTCCATATTTTGGGATGCACAAGGTGTTTTGTTCATCAATTACCTTGAGAAAAGGAAGAACTATCAATAATGCCCGTAATTATAAATATGGCTCAAATGAGTATCGTTCACATACATATTTTTCAACAGTTTGTGGAATTATCCGTGACACATAAAAATGAGGCGGGAATTTCTCAAAGAATTTGAACTGAAGACAATTTAACAAACTTATCGAAGAAGAAAGTTATTTCGCCTAAATGCGAATGAAAATAGAATAGAAAGGACTAAATATGCATTTTACAAACAATTTTTGAACATTTACGAGTATATTTACTTGTATATTGTTGGAATAATACGTGTATTGTGTATATAATAGCTTCAACCATATATAAGAATATTATTCGAACAAAAGAATTAGTTATAGCCTTTTACTTATCTCATTGGAGATTTCATAAATGTCTTTCTTTTCTCTTTTCCACTTTTTTCTTCACTTTTGTTTAAATTGGTCAGAGGAAGTTCTTTTCCATTTCATCTTTTTAAGGATCACTGTTCCGTGCTTATTAATAATATAGAACTTGGTTAATTCAGGATTTATTTTTGGGTTTCTCTTTTCCGTTTTCTTCTGGATTCTTCATTTGATAACTAAGCTGGGTGTCTGCATTTTTACGTGTGTCTTGATGGGTCACTGGGCCAAACTGAATTTTTCCGTTAGCCTTCTTGCGGTAGGAACTCTCGAGTTCTCGCCACACAGCACATTTCATCAAAATGTTGGCCTTCCTGTTCAGACAATAATGTCAATTACAGGTTCCCCATGGAGGAATCTAGTTTCATCCAGTCTCTATGACCTGCTTTCAATGAAGATCAACCCACTGGTTGATCTAACAAATCTGTTGCCATGCTTTGAAATTAATTCTATAAAAAAGATGTGCTTAATGACTGTCCAAGGGGGACTTTAAGCGAATTTTAATAAATCTGTTTTATGCGTTTGTAAAGTTTTGCAAAGAATTATAAGCAAGCAGTTACTCCACTTTTTTTTAATTTGTTTCTCATACGTCCTTGGACATCTCCACTTTTTACTAACTTCTCCCATCAAGCTTTTAAAAATCTTTGCACAAAACATATACACAATGATATACGAGGATCATTAAATAAGTTTCCAGACTTTTTTCGTATGGGCACTTTCATTGATAGTACACACATGAGACTCTAGTCCCCTTCAAAGTAATCTCCTCCGGTTGCAATGCACTTGTTGTATCCTTCCAACAACTTCTGGAAGGCCCCATCGAAGTCCTCTTGTGTGAGCGTGTCGATGACCTTCGTCATAGCCTCTTTCATCTCCTCAATTGTCTCATAACGACAGCTTCTGAACTTAATGAATAACCAAAGGTCACAGAGAGCAAGGTCTCGACTATAGGGAGGCTGAGGAACTGTGTTGATGCCCATCTTGGTCAAATAGTCTGTGATAAGGATGGAGTTGTGGACTGGTGCATTGTCCTAGTGGAAATACCACTGACCAGATTTGAAGTGTGCTGGCCTCTTCCCTAGGAATCTCTTCCTGAACTCCCTTAAAACCTCAATATAGTAACCTTAACCCTAACCCTTTGGCCAATCACCTCTGTATTGACTTCCTTACTCCTCCCACACCTTTCATCATCCCTCACAGACTCCGTGCCTTCCCTGAATCTCTTATGCCACCCAAAAACTGATGCTCGATTCATGCAAGATGGTCGAAAAGCAGTCTGAAGCATTCCATACGTTTCTGTGGCATTTTTTCCAAGTTTAAAACACAATTTTATTGCATATCGTTCATCCTCACGTCCAGATTGTATTTTGGAAATTCACCAGCTGTGACAATCAGGCTTTAGTAGGGTGTATTCCAATTGCTACTGTAGCTGTTCATTTAAACCTGAAATCATAAAAATTGGTCAGTCATCTCATAAGATGTATAGCAATAACATAGGGAATTTTCAAGAGTCTACGCCATTTTAAATGTCTGTACAAAAAAGTCTGGAAACTTATTGAAGGCACCACGTGTCTATGTACAGATCAAATTCTGTTAATTAATCTGATAGTTCCTCCAAAATGTCCTCTTTTTTTTTTTTCTTACTATTATTTCTGAAATTATTCTATATCTTTAATTTTTTTTTTTTTTTTTTTTTTTTTACACCATTGCTGTTTTTGATCTAATTGGGTAATTTGTTCCAACAATATCTTGCTCAATAAGCAAAAAAATCCACTGGGTTAGTAAACTTAGCTTTTGAAATTTGCCTTGACTGTAAATTTCCTGTTCGAGGAGAAATATTAAAAAAAAAATCTCTACCTCAGCTAGAAATTCTATTAATTATTTTAAGTTTCAATTAGATCACTTATTCTTTCTCGTTCATCCTATTTTCTCTACTCCCTCCCGATAATCCTAATTTCTCGAATCTCTTCCGAGAATCCTAATTTTTTTCTAATCGCTCCCTATAATCTTATTTATACTAATCTCTCCTTATAATCCTAATTTCGCGAATCTTTCCCCAAAATTCTAATTTTTCTAATCTGTTCCTATAACCCTAATTCACTCATTTGACACGTGACCGCCTGAAAAGCGTAAATGGAAACAGCTTGTTTGCTTTGAAAAATCAGCATTATATATCTTAGGGTTTTAGCTGGGCTTGAACCCTGGTCACTCGCATAAATGGAAAACTCGCAACTTGTTCATTCTCCTAACAAATTTAGGTTATATGTAAAAATAGATTGATATTTTCAATCGTCTGTGATCTAGAGTAAATTGACGGAGAGAATTTCTGTGTGCGAGATTAAAATCCGTTTTAATTTTGTCTCCTTTTAACTTGAGTTGCATTCTGAAGATATTGTGTTTCTCCTTTCTCGGAAAAAGTGGCAACGAACGCCCACACTAACGATTTCATTAAACCGGATTTTTATAGATCATTACACTTTTCTATTCATTTCAATTCAGAGAAACACTTTCAATAAAAATCTTTGTTGATATATTTAAATTTCCCCAACTCTTTCGCTCAGGATGTGACGCAGGATCTATCTTTAAGCGAAGTACCGCTTGTTTGAATTCAGTTTACATTTATAAATAACAAAAATTTACGGCGTTTCCTGGGAGAAAAGATCAGAAAGATAACGTTAACTGTGGAACAATAATAACATACTTTCTCTCAGAGGCAATGAATTTTTAAAAGGTGTTTTATTTGATGTAATATTTTAATTACAAGAAAAAACTAAACCTATTAAACAAAAATTGATTTAACCGCATTATTTTTATAAACATTTAAAAAAAATCAGAAAACAATGTATGTGTGTGTGTGCGTGTGTGCACAGAAGGCTCCCTTTTCAATAGCTACTACACCGAGGTGTAAGTGAGAGTACTACTCCTTTTTCTGGACTGCTCAACTTAGCATTATAAGGTACGGATCAAGACTAAGTGTTAAGCAAGACGGTATCGAGTACAATTTTTTTTTTTTTTTTAGTTTCTGGTATAAATCAACCTGGGATTGAACCCCGGTCTTTACTTTCCAATCGGTGATCTAATTCATTATAAGTTTCAGGACTAAAAATGAATTTATTTGAATAATTATGCAATTTAATTATAAAAGCTAACATCAAAGAAATAATTTGTCACTAGGACGTAAATGAAGTATAGAAACTCGATCGACGCAAAAGAAATTGAGGCGGGTATTGAGGTCTGATCGGGTGGTAAATGGTGGGCCACGAACGAGCGAAAAAGTGGCAGAAGAACGTTTGCGACAAAAACGTTAATGGGTGAAGTTGTCAAAAGACGAGCTGGTTTGGTTAATGTATTCAGACAACGAATTTAAATATTAAAAGGAAAGGATCGACACCACTATGTACAAGCGATTTGCATTGGAGTAGAAAAATGACAGATGGTCGGGCTAAGCCAACAAGGAACCTGCATAAGTTGGGAGGAAATGATAAAACGGAAAATAAAATGCTCTGTCATATGGCGTAAAACCAACTGAAGTTCCTGTTGCAGGCAGTATACGATGTATTGCCAAGTTCCACAAATATTCACACCTGAACTAAAACAGTCTCTTGTTTGCCCACTTTGTGCTGATAGAGGATCATTGCAACACACATTAAGTAGGTGTTCCAAAGTTTTGTCAAATGAACGGTACCGTTAGCGCCACGACCAGATAAAGATAATTGCAGACACAATCGACACTGCGATCTGCGCTAATTGTCTAAAAATCAAACAGGAGAAAATACGATGTTGTTAAACCAGAAATTTTCAAAGAACCCAAGAATATGACATCGCTAACGACTCCATGATCATCCAAAAGAAGTATTTTGCAAAAAACTATATCGACATTTTTTTTTATATTGAGCGTAGTAAGCAAGTTCGAACTCCAGTCACACTTTTACGTTCACTTTCAGACTAATACCCCTGGGGAAATGTATGAACCCTCTTATTCTTCCCATTAATACCTTAAATAGTATTATTAGTATTCTTTGAAAAGGATGGATTTGGCATTAAATAACGCACGATGACTAATATCTTTAATCAAAGAAACCAAACTAAATCTGATACTATTTGATCATTTAAAACTTCAGTCTTGATACTTCTACTGTGTGTGTGTGTGTGTGTGTGTGTGTGTGTGTGCGCGCAGATAATGAAAATAGTAAATGATATGCTACAAGGTATGATAAAGGATTAAGAGCATCTTTTAAAAATCTGAATGAAGACATGTTCCTGAGTCCCTTTTTATAATAAAGGGATGATGTCTACATAAGTCGGTATCAAAAAACAAAATTTTGAACAATTTTTAACGAAACACAGGATTGAGCAAGTTCAGTACTCTCCATATCAACCAGATTTCGGTCCTTGCAACCTTTTGTTTCCTGAAAATTTCTCTCAGTAAGATTTTGAGGTCACACAGGAGATACTAAAACAAACACGATGGTAAAAGTTCATATTTTGTAAACTTCTCTGAAAAACTCGGGCCTTTAGAAATGTTTTTTGTGCTTTAGGTGTTTTTGTTTGTTTCTTCGCGATTCGGTGCGTAAAACAATCTATTCTTGTTGACAAATATATATATATATATATATAAAAAATCTCTCAGTCTTCTGGAACCAATTCTATTTTTGTTCTTTTTGGATGTTACAGATTTTAACATATCCATTACCATCTTAGAACGATTTCTTGAAGAAATTTTGGCTTTTAACCAATCGTATAACAGTTGTTTGTTTCTTATCTTTATTTTTTTATTTACTAATGTTAGTGTATATGAAATTTCTTTTCATACAACGGGCATGAAAAGAATGAAAAATCGAAATATCTGAAAATGTTTTGTCAAAATTTGCTCGATTAGCTGAATGGTAATATTTAGGACATAGACTTGTGCAGAGGAAAAATATTCAAAATAATTTAAAAGAAATCAGACTTTAAATAAAAAATTTAAACCTAATGACTCTATCATGAATATTTTGACATTGCTGAGGGTACCAGCTTCAATTAGCATCACCGCCATTTTCATGTTCTACGGCTTTTTCAGCCCTCAAGCAAGATCCAAGTATTTGTCGATTTTTTTTTTGCTGTCCGCTGTCAAAATCCATTATTCGACATGATTTGTTTTTTGTTTAAGATAGTCTGGTTTAATAGCAGGGAATTGGTGGTCCTTTTGTATCTCGGTCACAGAATTTTATGCATTTCATTTTCTTGGTCAGATTCTGGTTTGTGCATCTACCCGTTACCCATTTCATAAAGTTTTAATCTCTTGCATAATTTCCAGTGGATCACCTTTCCCACCCAGTCGTGTTTAGCATTGTATTCCTTCTGTGCCAGTTTACTGCCTTCGTTTATTATGTTATTAACTGTTTCATCTCTGTCACGACATAAACTAAAGTTACTATTCTATTACCTTTTTAATTAGTTTTTGCTTTGACATAATTGGTTATTACGTCATTATTTTATGCTGCTATCATAATACTTGCGAGATTCTCACATCAGCGAGCGTTGATGGACTTTCACTGGAGTCCAGGTGACAGCAATTCTTTTCTACTTCTCTACGACTCTTCTCGGTATTCTGGCCAATCTTACTGTCGTTTGGATGGTGTCGATTCGTCCCCCATTTTCAACCCATCCAATTCCATTATCAATCCTTTGGGGACCGTTCCAAGCGCACCAATTACAAACTATTACTTTACTCACATGTTCCACAGCTTTCTAAGTTCTCGAGCAAGGTCCAAGTACTTGTCTGTCTTTTCGTTTCACTCTGATTCGCAGGGACTACAAAGTCTACTATACAGCAGGTTTCTGGTCAAAATTAGGTGATCTGTTTGTATCTCAAAATATCGGAATTTTGTGCATCCCATTTTCCAGGATAGATTTTGGTTTGTGTATATAGTATGGTCAAATTTCAATTTCTTGCACAATTTCCAGTGAGTCACCTTCCCTACCCAGTCATGTATAGCTTGTATTCTTTTTTGCGCTAGATGGCAATATTCATTTTTATGTGATTAATCGCTTCGTCTCTCTTATCACATAACCTACACGTTGGTTTTCTTTTGTGCAGCTGTTAGATTCCCTTTCTTAAAGTTTCCCTTCCTTGGATATATTCTGGTCTTCTCGTGTGAGATTTCGCCAATTTGTAACTGGAAATGCAGTTGCTTTTCTTCTCAATTTTGTTTTCTAGTTATTATTGTTCGATTTGTCCTTATGTTGTCAGTGCTGTTAGTGGTCACTGTAAGTAATCTTTCTCGTGCATTCACTCTCTACTTGTTGGTACAATTTTCTTTCGTCATTTTTGAAAGCTCTGTTTTTGTTTGTATTACTTGACCCTGTCTCGGTGTCTTTTAAGTCTCCTTTCTTTCGCTAATATCTTTTGATTTATCTCTTCAAGTCGCATTGTCAGACTTGTCAGCTGTTTTGTTTTGTTCCAACATATCTTCCCATGTTTCTTTTTCCTTCCTTAGCAATTTCGCTTATTGTTGCAATTTCTTTACCCGTGCTTCTAGCCTAATTTCCCATTCAGGTATTTCTATTCGGGTTCTTTTTGGGAGCATCGTTTTTATCCCTGGCTAATTTCGCTCCTGCATAAATCAACTCATTTACTTCTGTGATGTTATCCGTTCTGATATTTGGTAGTAATTTGTTTGTTTCTACTATAACTTTTTCCAGCCGTCCAAAGGGAATTATAATGTAGTCTTTTCAGTCATGATTTTTTTATTAATTCTACATTTATTTTGTCTTATGTTAACGTTTGCGTTGTCTTGTTGTGTCTGATGTTTCGGTTTTCATTATTTTGCCTTTCAATTCAATTTAGGGTTCCTGTTTTTCAGTATTTAGCGTTTCGATTCGCATCGTGGTGTCTTGTTAATATTCTCCCCAATTTACTTGTTGACATATTTCTAATAACTTCAAGGTCAAAAAACCAACCTTTATCTAATCATTCCATTTTGGTCAACAAATATTTGGGTTGTATTAAATTTACCGAATTCTGCCCAAATTTCTATCATTCTTTTCTTTTAATACTCTCTTTGTGTAGGATTATCCACAAGATAACAATGGAGTACATTTTTGTTGTCGCCCCTTTTTTCCATTGGTTTGTCTGAGTTGGGTGGTTACTCTAGTCGTTGTTTGTGCACCTAAAATAAGAACAGCCAATTATCATTATTTTACTGTTTGAGAATTTTTCACATCAGAATAAGCTGTTGGTTTTTCTCTGAAGTCTGAGTTACTGCCAGTCTTCAGGACTTTCCTGAGTATTCTGGCCGATCTTAACAATGCTCTAGTTTGGTTGGTCTGATTTCCGATTCCTCTGATCATTTTTTTTTTTTGTCAAGCCTTTGAGGACTGTCCCAAGTGCACCAACTACGATTGGTATCACCGTCACCCTTACGTTCTACAGTTTTCTTAAGCTCTCTAGCAAACTCCAAGTATTTGTCTATCTTTTAGCTTTCTCTTGTTTTTTCTCTGTGTGCCGGCAAAGAATGATGTTGTTATTATCAATCAAATTTCTCTATGTTCATCTACTACACTAATTCGAGGTCAAAAGTTCCGAGGAAAAACATTTTAATTCTATATTTAAAATTCATCCTAAATATATGATGATTCTTTCTTCTAAACTAGAAAACGAAGAAATAATGTGTCGTGCCATTAAGATAACAAATGAAAAGAAATATCACTGAATCTCTTTCTCCAATACATTTGTCAGATAAATTCTTCCGGTTTTAGCTGATATATACCAAATGGTATGACGCAATTTTTATTTTAAAAAGTAATCAATCCCGAAAGCTTAATAATCTTCTCACAAGGAATGAAATTAAGATATAATTTAAATTGAATGATTTTGAGCAATACCCATGAAGCCAAAAATGTTTTAAGAAAATTACATTGTGATAATGAAAACTAATTAAAGGGAGACTAGACTGCTTGTGAATTCTTTGGGTTCCTCTTGTAACAACAGTCTATAAATGATATTAACGCTTCTATGCAGAAATGAGCAAAGGATTCATCATTGTTATATCTTAATTTCAGTTTTTTAATGGCATATCAAACTTCGTGTGTTATTTAATAACACAGCCATCCTTGTAGAAGAACAGCAGTGATACTATTTAATTAAGATATAATTTAAATTGAATGACTTGAGCAATACTCATAAAGCCAAAAATGTTTTTTAAGAAAATTACATTGTGATAATGAAAACTAATTAAAGGGAAATCGTAGTACGCGAGTTCGTACTCTAGTCGCGCTATTACGTTCACTTTCGGGCAAATAACCTTGGGAAAGGTATGAACCCCCTTATCCTCCCAGCTATGGGTTAAATAGTACCACTACTGTTCTTCTAGGAGAATAGATTTGGCATTAAATAACCTACAAAGGTTGATATGCCATTAAACAAACAAACCTAATTAAAGGGAGACTAGACTGCTTGTGAATTCTTTGGGTTCCTCTTGTAACAAGTCTATAAATGATATTAACGCTTCTATGCAGAAATGAGCAAAGGATTCATCATTGTTATATCTTAATTTCAGTTTTTAATGGCATATCAAACTTCATGGGTTATTTAATAACACAGCCATCCTTGTAGAAGAACAGCAGTGATACTATTTAACCCATTGCAGGTGGGGATAGGGGGGGGGTCACATTTTCCCAACTGTATTACTCCGAAATGTGAACGGAAAAGCGCAACTGGAGTTCGAACTCAATATGTCACAGTCTGGGACGCTATGCCACGGTTATATTTTGAATTTGGGGGATTAAAAATGATCTGTGGAAAAGAATGAACAAAAAAAAATCGCATTTGGTTGTAAATTGAGAGAATACTTTATTCCCTAAGCAGTTTAAGGGAAATTTGTTAATAAAAATCTCGCGGTGATATGGTATTTTATTACACACACACACACACACACTGATAATATAGTTTACTATATTAATAAAGGGTACTCAATATCAGTAATAAACCATATGTATGTATGTTAGGATAATGTATACGATGAGTCAACGGCCCTTGGGGACTGTCAGTTTCTCACCAAACATATATATACTATTGCATTATTGTAAATGATGCATCACGAGGATTTTTTTTCATTTACTCTTCTAATTATATATATGTAATGAATTCATAAACAGCAACAGAACGTGAAGGTATTTTAGATTTTAAGAGTATATATGGATGACCAGTCTATTTCAACGACATTTAGTTCTCTTATTAGGCGGATCCTACAGGGTCTTCAGAAGCTTGATTACGTGGGAGACCATTAAAATGAAGGTTCACTGTGTTAAAGAAAGGAAAAGTTGTGAATAAGTTCTACTTTACAATTTCAGAAACGATTATTTCATCTTTAACATGAAAACCATTCAAGAGCGTCAAGGGGCGAGGGATTCTTTTGATTGCAGAATAAAAATGTGTTTAATGCATTTCCATGGTACAACTTTTGGTCGATATCACATGTACAGACAATATTTAAATCTGGCTTTGTATTTACAGTCCTAACTGAAACACGTGACAAAAACACGCATTATTTCATGACGTCAAAAGAATCCATTTTTCTTTTTTCATACGATCTAAGGTCGGAAAGTATTGAAACATTTTGAATACTTAAAACAATCGGTTACATGGTTTTGAAGCAACTTAGTAACCAATCAATGGGGACCTTACAACATATGTGTGAAGAAACTCTCCAAGGGGTTTATTCAGTAGACAATGAGACACCACCTAGTAAATTCTCTCTTTTTTTTTTTTTTTTTTTTTTTTTTTTTTTTCTACTGAATGATTTTCGCAATGGTTGAGTGGATGAGCATCTATGCATCAAGTTCTGATTCCAATTTTAGCATTCCGTCGGTGGAAACAATTCAAATTATTAAGAATGTTTTGTAGGATAATTCGGCCAGCGAATTTCATTTTTTAAAAAAAACTTTAAGACTTGGTTTTTCCAGTAATTAGAACACCAGGCTCTCGATCATATGGAAATCAGACCTAACCGATAAAATGAAACGCAGTTTCTTCCAGGCAGTGGTTGTGTCGATACTGCTATATGAATGCACTACATGGACGCTAACTAAAAGGCTGGAGAAGAAACTAGACGGAAATTACACAAGAATGTTGAGAGCAGTATTGAACAAGTCCTGGCGACAACACCCCACGAGACACCAGCTATACGGACACTTGCCCCCCATCACGAAAACTATACAAGTAAGACGAACCAGACACGCGGGACACTGCTGGAGAAGCAAGGACGAGCTCATAAGTGATGTACTCCTATGGACCCCCACATATGGACGTGCAAGAGCAGCACGACCAGCTCGAACTTTCATACAGCAACTATGTGAGGACACGGGATGTTACCCTGAAGACCTGCCGGAGGCGATGAATGATAGGGAGAAATGGCGAGAGAGGGTCAGGGATATCCGTGCTGGCGGCACGACATGATGATGAAAAATATTTGAACGAAAACTCACTGCAGTCAAACGTAATCAGCAAGTGATTGTGCGTGAATTTAAAGATATGCAATTCTACGGACTTTCTGCGACTTCTGGCTTCTCTTAAAAGTAAAATGACCATCGACAAAGAATAAAGAACATTTCAGACAGTGGATGAGATTAAAGGGAATACGATGAGGCAGCTGAGGTTGATTACCCTAAAAAAAATCTCAAAGAAAAACACTAATTTATCACTCTGGGGGCGTATACCCTTAATCTCGCTCTGAGCTGCTAGACAACATTTATCATAATTTGTCTTTTACCGTCCCATTTCTCTTTGGTTATAAACAAACAATTGAAATTCATGTTATTGATTATGATGCATTTATGATCTAAAATGATTAAACAAACGAAAAAAATGTCCCGAAGTAATTTGACTTGACAAGATTCCAATAAAGAATGAATAATTGTACACAGATTTCAATATTCAAGTTACTTTATTTTCATCTCTGGAACATTTATGATTTTTGTCGGAGAATAGAAATGTGACGCAGTAAGTTATCAAGAGTGTCTACCACGTAGCTGAGGTAGTTGTGTTCTTTCCACTGGCGTAAGTGGGCAGTGTACGAACTCCAGTGAGGAAAAACAGCTAAATTTGGGATGATGTTTTACAACGCTGGCAATCTTTTTCATTTGAACGATTGACTCAACACTATTTTCTACCTTGTTGGCGGTACTTAGAATACGCTAATTGTTATTCCAGCAGACGATTAAGACCCAACCCCACCAAAAACGGAGTATCCTGGGTGGGTCACAAAACTACATCTAATAGTCAGGTTCCAATTCTGACTCTGTGTGGAGTACATCTTCATTGCCATTCGCTTTAATCCGGAGTTGTAGTACCTGTTAGGATCCCATCAATGAGTCAAATAAATCTGTTTAAAAATCATCCGTATTCAATAGGAATTATTGAAATCATACAACTGCATTCAGATTATTGTATTAGATAAGAATATTTGATATCATGTTACAAAATTAAGAAAGCAAATAAAAAAAACTCTTAAGAAACAACCACGCAAAAAATGTAAATATAAGCATACAATGTACGTGATTCCCTAACCTCTATGTATAAAATAACCCCAGACGAGTTGATATACAGTTAAAATCAATCGTTTAGACGATTGACACAAAACACTCATCGTAATAATTTTTCTTGACTTAACCCTAAGCAGTACAATCAGTAAGTAGAAAAGATTTCAAGAAGCTGGGCAACATCCAAGATTTCGAAAGATAAGAATTCTAATTTACTCAAACATCAGACATCCTTTCTTGTGCTTTTAGTTTCACTGCATCAGTAACAGATAGTTCAAGTAAAAATTTATTTTTTCTTTCTGGTAAAATCGAGTGTCCTGCATATGACATTATAAAATCTGATGGTGAGGTTTCAGTAATGCAGGAGCTTTGGGGAATGTGAAGTACCCCTTTATTGCCATCGCTCCCAGGTATCCTCTATCTATGGGTCAAATAGAACAGTTTGATCATTTAACTGTGCGTAAACAAATGACTGATGTTTAAATTGTTTGCGATACATAGCAATACTTGGAACCATTTAACTTTGACTTATACTAAATTGAACTGTTAGAAATAGAACTGTTTGATCATTTAACTGTGTGTATCGATAAAATGTGTTTACAAATCATATTTAATATATATGTAAAATAGGATTAGGAATTAAATAACCAGAAATGGTTGATATGCCTAAAACCTAACAAAACAAAATGTTTCGAGAGAGGTCAGAAATATAACCTGATGTAGATGTGAGGTGTTCAAAATGATATCCTTATATATAGATAAGTTGTTATTGTTTGTTATGCTTCCTTGTGAATCTCCCTTTTATCTTCTCACATGAGCCTTAAAAAATCTTTGCATAGAACAAACATTTGATCTATATGAACAGATCAAATGATGTTAATTCGTGTTATAATCCCCCCACCCCAAATGCCCTCCTAATTTCTTTTTCTTACGATTATTTCTGAAATCATTCAATATAATCTTATATCTTTTTACACTACCACAGTTTTTGGTTTGATTAAGCAATTTATTTCAAAAATAAATTACTCTCGTCGCGAAAAGGTCTAATTTGCTAGACCTCTCAATTTTTGAAATCTGTCTTAACAGCTTATTTCCAGTTCGAGGAGAAACATTGAAAAAATGTCTACCATAATTAGAAATTTCATTAATTATTTTGAAATTTTCAGTTAGGTCATCTCTTATTCTTTCTAGTTAATCTCTGTCTCTGTCTCTCTGTCTCTGTCTCTGTCTCTGTCTCTGTCTCTCTCTCTCTCTGTCTCTGTCTCTCTTTAACCCTTATTTTGTCACCCTTCTCTATATACCTTTCGATCTCTCAAATTTCCATGTCTCAACACAGGAGCTCTGGTCCAAGTACAATATTCTATGAGGTTTTATTAGGGTCTGCTTCTTACTTTAGCTTTCAGAAAGTTGGATAAAATTTCATGACGTCTTGTATATCCTCAGTATGATTACATCCGATGGTGATGCTCCTATTCTGAGAAGAGTCGAGTACTCCTTCATAGCCATTACTCCCAATTCCACTCTGAACCGGAGTGTTAATATCTGCTGGGGTCCCATCCTTTTGTAAAAGGGACTTGTTTTAAAATCGTTAGCATTGAATAATAATACATGAAATCATATAAGTATATGCAAATAAATGATAATTATTATATAGAATCATTAATGTTCAGAAGATTGAAGACCTAAGGACTATTATTAGTTGCCTGAAAGCATATAATTGCTCGCAAATTATCAGTGTTAAATAAGAATTACTGAAACTCTATAACTGTAAGCAAATGATCATAATTAGATATAATTACTTGAAAGTATATAATTGTGTATACATTATTAGTGGTGGAGTGATGCCCCGAAGTAAGCGAGTTCGAACTCCAATCGCTCTCGGATTAATATTCTTGGGAAAGGCATGAACCCTTTATCTCCGCAGCAACGGGTTAAATTGTATTATCACTGTTCTTCAACAAGAATGGATTTAACATTAAATAACCATTGAAGGCTGATATGCCATTAAACAAAGAAACCAAATCAAACATTGGTATTAGATAAGAATACATGGTATGGAACGGCAAAAAAAAAATCTGAAAATTAAATGATCAACTCAATCCCATTGTGGTTATCACATTTGTATATTAATTTTATACAATGTTTTGATTTCTCTGGTTTTAATGGTATATCAACTTTCGTGGGTTATTAATACCCAAGCCAACATTGTAGAAGAATGGTAGTGGTACTATTTAACTGATAGCCGAGAGGATAAATGGGTTCATACGTTTCCCAAGGGTATTTGCCTGGAAAAGAATGTAATAGGGTGGCTTGGATTCGAACTCGTTTACAACGTTGTCGTTTTTCAGCACCTTAACCACTATGCTATAAAAACTCTCTCTCTTCTAAATGTAACTACCAAAGTATAAATAGTACTTTTGTTGCTGCAACACTTGAATTTTGTTCTTAATGGGAGGTATTTTGTGTCGAAGCCACGAGAGCAGAATATAAGGTCGAGTTTTAGAGTCCGATGTCTCCTGCCAAGGAACACATCAATTTCTTGGTTCTGACAGAAGACTCACCTAGGTTGTACTTTTGAATATTTTTGTTATTCTGATTGAAGGTCATAAATTAAATAGCTTTGTCTTCATTGACTATCATTCTGTCTAATGTCGCGGTGTATGGGTTCATATTAAAAAAAAATTACCTCATTATTATTGGGTATTATTATCATTATAGTAATCATAATTACCTGATTATTATTGGGCCTTGAAAAATTATTTCTATCATTCGTTATGTATAATGCATTAGAACAATGTGTTTTTTTTTTTTCTTTCATTTTTGAAACGGAAAATTTTCAGAACAGAAAATCTGTGACACTGCCACGTATTTTTATTTACAATAAAACCAAATACCTAATGTTACCAGTTTCTAATTTTCTTTCAATTTCCAAGATCGAATTACCATTGCTTTGCTTCCAAAATCGACTTTTGAGAATCTAAAATCAGTAAAGTTAATTTTTCTCATCAGTACGCTGCTGGATATTGTGACAATGGAGACGTGAAGAACTTCTTTATCCTGTTAAAAAAAACTCAATTTAAAGGATATTTACTGATATATTTCACTTTAAACATTTCCTTTATTCTAAATTATTTTATTTGAATCCTGTTTCGCTTTTTTTTTTTTTTTTTTTTTTTTTTTTTTTTTTTCTTACCAAAACAATGTTTGAGATGTGATGAGAAATTCTTTATTATGAAAATGAATGGATGAAAAAATAAATAAAATACAAAAAATGAAATAAAAAACCCCCTCAATTTAAAGATTTTGCTTTTGATTTCTGAAAATCACGATGACTCATCTCAATGGTTGACGTTGGAAATGAACCAACAGTTGATTTATAACTATCAAAGGACATATTTATTAATGGATTGACAATTCTGCTTGTCAATGGCTTTCGAGTTGAGGTCATCATTCGCATTGTTGAATTGAGAATGAAATCAGCTGGAATCCTTTCAAATTATTCAAGTAAACAGAAGAATCAGGAGAAATTGAAGAGAGAATAAGTTGGAAAGAGATCAAAAAAGGAAAGAACATGCAGCATAATTGTATTAAATATAATTTCTAAACACACTTTGCAGATAAGAAGCCTTTTTTTTTTTTTTTTTTTTTTTTTTTGCACTCTGTGACATGGTTTCACCTAATCTCAAACAACTCAGTCTAGCATAAGTAAAGTTTTTTTTTCTTTACACACAGTTAAATGTAAAAACAGTTCTATCACAAACAACTCAGTTTAGCTTAACTACACAATTTAAATGTCGAACAGTGTTCTATTTGAGCCAAAGATAGGATCCTATCAGGCGCTATCACCCCAGGGCAGAGTGGACGTTGGAGCGATGGTAATAAAGCCTCAATATCAGATGGTTTAGTGTCATATATAGGACACTCGTGGGTGTATTCTGCAGCCTAAGCTGACTGAGGCAAGACAATCAAATTATAGAAAGTTATAGAATAAAAAGTAGTATAGAATACTTTATTATCCGTGGGTGGGTTCACGGACATATCTGAATTTCTAAGAATTGTTTTTTTTTTCTTTTTACAAAGTAAAAACACATCCTATAAAACATATAGGAGATTGAAATCTTTTCGCATACAGACGTTATTTTTGAAAAAAAAAAAATTCTTACAAAAGTTTAAAAATTGTTTTTTTTTTTTTTTTTTAAATCGATAAAAGACGTTATACTTTTTGAAAAATTTCGGACATTAGTTACGTCACTGTATTTTTAAACGGTACGCTATTGACGATAATTGAATGCAAAGGATTTTTCCTTTTTCATTTCACTTTTTTTCATTTAAAAATAATTTTCGGGTGAAGCATTAAAACATCGCATTCTGACTCTTGAAGATGGTTTGACAAAAAAGTGAAGCGTTCAACGTTGGTATATAATATATAAATATACATTCACTGAATTGTGTGTGTGTGTGTGTATAAATATATATATATATATATATATATATATATATATAATGTGTGCGTGTGTATAATGGGTGTATAGTATATCAATTTTTTAAAATTCAAATGAAGATCGGTTACTACAGACTCTGCAGATCTCCAGAATTGAAGCCTCACCATCGGAGATGCAATTTAGTGTCATATCAGGACACTCTTTTTACAATCAGTGTATTCTAAGCCTCGCTGAAAGGGGTGGGTATACAATTGAGAAGACATGACAAAAATGGCTTAAGTTGAAGAGACCTTAATCTAGGGGAGATACTTGGTATGTCATATTGAACCTTCACTTGTATATCATATTTTAATTTCTGCATAAATTTTTGTCAACAGCGAATTATTTGCATAATGCCATTTCAAAAGTAACCATTTTGTTTTTCTTATTCTCAAAGATTAGTTGCATTGGACACAAAGGATTAGTAAAATCCTAACTCTTCTGAATCGACTGGAAGGATAAAAATGTCTCTTAATTAATATAATTCGTGAGAGTTGATAGTTGAGAGGGATTATAATTTGACAGTTGTGATGCAAGGTTGATTATAACTTTTAATCATGCAGAAATAAAGAGGATTCGTTAAAATCTTAAAATGTTATGAAATGAGAATCTTTACGTTTGAATGAGAATTTTTACGTTTTAATGAGATTCTTTCGATTTCGTGTGGAAGGTCAATTCTGAAGGTCAATTCTCTATTAAAATCGATGAATTAAGTATTTTCAGGGGCAATGATATATATATCAAATATTGGTTAGTCTTATTTAGGAAAAAATACAAGCATATGAAATCTGAAAATTAAAAGGGGCGTTCTTTTTCGAATCTTAGAAAATAACGGTTTTAACGGACGTAATCAAAATAGAGGCTTGTGGCACAACGGTTATCGTCATAGGAAGTGGACTCGCTGCCCCGAGTTCAAATCTAGAACGAGTCTGTTTGCATTTCCCATAGCGCTAATGCCTCTTGGGAAAGGTATGAATCCAACCATTTTCCTTACAGCTATAGGTTGATAATTGGGCAGACCGGGCTCTTTAACTTTGGTATGGCAACCAGTCTGGAAGAAGGAAAACTGAATTCAAACGAATTGACAACTTGCAGGGGAATAGGTTCCGTCAGGTTATTCCTGCCTAATAAACACTAAATGAGGGGCGTCCCAACGATTAAACCAGGTTATAGGACCGGTGGGTGGGTGAGTGAGAGAATCAAAATGAATGGAACGAGACGAATTGTACATCAGGCTGATGTACACCATATTCCGTAGTTTTCGGGGAGGACATGGACGCCACCGAACTGTCACAATCTCTCACAGAAAGCACACGAATAAAAGTAGGTAAAGGGACTTATTGTTGAAGACCACAAACTGGAATGCAAGAGAACCTCATTTCTTTCTGTTTAACCCTCTTCTAGCTGAACCCATGACACTTGTGTGATTACTCCCTTGTTTCCAAAAGAATTTTGCTTAACCACTTAGGTGCGTTATCAAAGCAGTATCTAACGTTAGCACGCGAAAGCCTCAGTCTTTTTTGTTCGTGGCACTCAGCTAATGCACACGTATCTGCTACCCGACCCCCAGCCGGGCACAACGCTACCCTTTTCATAGCAGCTGTCAGCTAAGTACACCCAACAAACTCATATCGCATTGAGCACGGCATCATGGAACAATCATCATCATGTTATGCCGCTAGCACGGATATCCCTGACCCTCTCTCGCCACTTCTCCCTATCGTTCATCGCCTCTGGCAGGTCTTCAGGGCTACATCCCATATCTTCACATAGCTGCTGAATGTATGTTCGAGCTGGTCGTCCTGCTTTTGACTGGCCATATGTGGGGGTCCATAGGAGTACATCATTTATGATGGAACAATACACTTCTAAAAGATGTAAGGCTTTACGATAATTTCTATTTCTCTTACATGTACCTATACGAAGGTCTTTTCAACCAATGCTAAGGTCTTTTCAATCCACATTAGGACATTTATTTTCACACTTTTTATGTACTTTTTTTAGTATCTCATATTCTTGTATTCGTAATATCAAATTTGCTCAGGCAGTAAAGTTTATTTATCGTGAATTTTTCTAACATTTTTACGATAAGAAAAACATACAAGGTGCATACGATAAGTTTCCAGACCTTTTTCGTATGGACATTTAAAATTGGTGTAGACTCTTGAAAATTCACTAGGTTATTGCTATACATCTTATGAGATGACTGACCAATATTTGATTTCAGGTTCAAATGAACAGCTACAGCAGCAATTGGAACACATCCTACTAAACCCTGACTGTCACAGCTGGTGAATTTCAAAAATGCAATCTGACATTTTAGAAGAACGATATGCAATAAAATTCTGTGTGTAAACTTGAAAAAATGTCAGAAACGTATGGAATGCTTCAGACTGCTTTTCGACCATCTTGCATGAATCGAGCATCAGTTTTTGAGTGGCATAAAAGATTCAAGGAAGGCACAGTCTGTGACAGGTGTGGGAGGAGTAAGGAAGTCAATACACCAGAATTGATTGGCCAAACGGTTAGGGTTACTATGTTGAGGTTTTAAGGGAGTTCAGGAAGAGATTCCTATGGAAGAGGCCAGCACTCTTCAAATCGGGTCAGTAGCATTTCTACCAGGACAATGCACCAGTCCACAACTCCATCCTTGTCACAGACTTTGACCAAGATGGGCATCAACACAGTTCCCTCACCCTCCCAATAGTCGAGACCTTGCTCCCTGTGACCTTTTGGTTATTCCCTAAGCTCAGAGGCTGTCGTTATGTGACAATTGAGGAGATGAAAGAGGCTTTGACGAAGGTCATTGACACGCTCACACAAGAGGACTTCGATGGGGCCTTCCAGAAGTTGTTGGAACGGTGCAACAAGTGCATTGCAGCCGGAGGAGATTACTTCGAAGAGGACTTGTTTCATGTGTGTACTATCAATAAAAGTGCCCATACGAAAAAAGTCTGGAAACTTATTGTATGCACCTCGTATATCAAACTAAACATTTCTCGACAAAATTCAACTCAACAAATGCTTCATAATCATCATGTCGCGCCATCAGCACGGATATTCCTGACTCTCTCTCTCGCTACCCCTCCCTATCGTCCATTGCTTCCGGCAGGTCCTCTGGGCTACATCCTCTATCGGCATAGAGCTGCTGTATGTAGGTTCGAGCTGGTTGTCTTGCCTTTGCTCGTCCATGTGAATGGGTCCGTAGGAGTACATCACTTATGAGCTCGTCCCTACTTCTCAAGCAGTGTCCTGCATGTCTAGTTTGTCTAATTTCTATATTTTTCGTGATGGGTGGCCGTACCGCTGCTGCTTTGTGTAGTGCTGCCTCCAGGACTTGTTCAATATTGCTCGCAGCATTCTTGTGTAGGTGCCGTCAAGCTTTTACTCCATACATTTAGTTAGCCTCCATGTAGTGCATCCATACAGCAGTATCGACACGACCGCTGCTTAGAAGAAAATAAATATTTTGAACACATCTTACTCCATGAATACATGCAGTATTTTTTGTATATGACAGGAAGTGTACGAATTTGAAAACTATTCCCTACAAGTTTTGTATGCAATGCAAAATTATTCTTAAAAAATCTGCCGTAAATGAATTCTTATATTTTAAGCTATGTCTCACTTTGATAATCCGTATTTAAATGTTTATTCAACCTGTAATCAGATATCTATTCAAATAACAGAATATTCCTAACGTTTGAAAGTAATATCAGAAGTTTATATACGTTTCTTAATCTTTGCATCATTTGAGAAACTTCATAAGGAGTGTTTACTCTTTGAACAGTTTGCTAAATAACACAAACCATTAAGATGTCTAAATACACCTGATATATTACACTTGAAGTAAATAATATAAAATTGTATTAACTAAAAATTACACTTGGAATATAAGAAAAGGATTGTAAATATTTACAGGAAACGTTTAAATAGATCTTATTCTTGTGAAGTTTCCTTTTCCATAATCTCTTTCCACCTCCTTTCTCTACATCTTGGCATATTTAAGACTCCCCTCTCTTAAGATGTTAAGCACCAGACACAACATGAATAAGAAAATGTTAAACACAAACAATTAGATACATAGTTGCTATTTTATATATAAAGGAGGGGAAAATGTGTATTATTAAAGTCAACTAAAATATCCAGGAAAAGATTTAATTTGAATATTAAGTTCGTAATTATAAAGATGACCAAATTATTTTTGAGGTTTTTCAATTTCAAATCGTCTATTGTGAATTGAATTACCACGACCAGAAACAATATTGAGTCAGCAGCTGATGAGACCTTATAAGGTCGACAAAGATGTCCAGATTTTCCGTATGTCACGTGCAAGTGTTCGACGGATTTTCTGATCGTGGTAATTCAATTCACAATATAATTCCTCTACTTAAAGAAAATCTACTTGCATATCATTTAGTTTATTATCAATTATAAGAAAAAAACTCAACATATCCGGTGTAAACAGTAAGTTGAAATAGGACATGAGAATATTTTCCTGTTAATATTACATGAGTATCTAGATGGGAATTTATTACAGCACTAGCTGACTTGTAAACCTTTTGGGGATAGGTTGTAACAATGGTCCCAGTTGTTACCGAGATGTCTTGACATTAAATATGGATTCTTCTAATTATAGAATAGTGAAGGATTCTAAACGTGAATTTAGAGACAAATCCTTTTTATTAACATTTCTATATTTGTTTATATATATATATTGGTATATAAAGTAGGTGGTTGGTTGGTTGGTTTTATGGCATATTAATCTTTGTTATAATTTTATAGAATTTTAATTAGTATTTCAGTTATCTTCATTAAATCGAATTTGGTTGGTTAAAGAATTAGTTTCAGTGCAAATGCAAAATCATCATTCAGTTAAAAATTGACTGGAAATTGCTTTTAAGCAAGAACACTTCAACTTTATCGCAAAATTTTTATTAGAGCATTAATGTATCATTTTTGGTGTGTTACAGACATAAGAATTTTATTACAAAACCAAAATACAAAGCAGAAACCTCATCAAAAGGGATAAGCATTTTGGCTGTCCCGCTTGGACGGGGGAAGAACTTCAACTAATGGACCATAGAACAAGAAAACTAATGACGATGTATAAGGCCATACATCCAGGAGATGACACGGACAAAGAACGTGTCGAGAAAAGTTGGAGGAAGAGGACTCGCCAACATTTAAGATAGCATCAATACGACGCTTCATAGAGTTCATAAAAAAAAAAGAACCTAGAAAGACTAAAATTGCTGCGACCAGAAACAACACAAATAACACAATGATCAACAGAACAAAAATAACTAGAAGACAAATGGGGGGGAAAAAAAAAGAACTGTATGGATATCTAAAGCGACAAACAAGCGAAATCTCGCTTGAAAAGACCGGGACATGGCTAAGAAAAGGAAACCTTAAGAGAGAAAGGGAATTTCTTCTGATAGCATCACAAAAGAACGCCATAAGGACCAACTATATTAAAGCAAAAATTGATGATATGCCACCAAATAACAAATGTAGGCTATAAGGTGATAAAGACGAAACGTTTATCTATATAATAAGTGAATTCAGTAAAATCAGAATTTGCCCAGTCGACTTGGAGGTGGGGCTGTAGAATACACCGACTGTACTTCTGCAGAGTAGTAAGACCCCCCCTCCAACTAGGGTCCTGGATATGACACTAAACAATCTGGGGTGAGGTTCCAGTGATGCAGGAGCTCTAAGGAATATGGAGCACCCCTTCATTGCCATCGCTCCCAGGTCCACTCTGACTCGGAGTGGTAGCATCTGATAGGTTCCTGTCTATGGGTCAAATAGAACTAAACGGTGTACTAATGCTCAACTGAATTGCTTGAAATACTGTTTTACATGCTAAATTGAATTGTTTGATAGATAAATGTTAAAACAGTGCTATATGTGTAAACAAAAACTATACATATACTTAACTGACTTTTTAAAAATTAGAACTATTTGACTAAGCTGAATAGCTTGAAATAGAAATGCTTTTGACAATTAAACTGTATACTTATGCTAAACTGAATTGTTTGAAATAGAACAGTTTTATTGTATAAAATGGATGTGGCATTAAATAACCTACAAAGATTGATATGGTATAAAACCCAAACAAATAAGCAAAGAGACACGACTGGGTGGATAAAGTGATCTACTGAAAATTGTACAAGAAGTTTAAATTTGATCATACTAACAAGTGATATATGCTTAATCCAGAATGAGACGCGCACAAACTCATCTGGGATTTTGAGATACAAACAGATTACTTGATCTCGGCCAGACGACCAGTGTTAATGATAGTTAACAATAAAAAAGAACCTGCCGAATAGTAAACTTTGCCGTCCCGATGGACCACAGAGTAAAATTTTAAAAAGTACCTAGACCTTGCTAGAGAACTAAAAAATATGGAACAAAAAGGTGACGGTGATACCATTTTTAACTGATACGCCCGAAACAATCCCCAAAGTATTGGTAAAGGGACTGGAAGAGTTGGAAATAAGACACGTGAAGACCATCCAGCATTTTCATAATCGGCCAGAATACTGAGAAGAGTCTTTGAGACCTTAGGAGACTTGCTGTTACTCATATGAAAGACCATCAGCTAAAGCTGGAGTGAAAAACTCGCAAAGGAGGAGGAATAAAAATAATAATAATAATAATAATAATAAAGAGGCTACAAATTTACCAAGTCACAGGAAAGACAGGATATGGGAATGGGATTTACAATAAAAAATGTGCCATGCTTACAAAAGAGACACAACTGAGGTAATTGGACCACCAAGTCAAGAAAGTATCAGAACACTTGCGAAAATGAATGACGAGAAGCTGGGAATATTGGAAGTAGACAATATCAATGAAATAGACATGAAAGAAAAAGTAACAAATATCTCTGAAAGAACGAGAAAACCTCTTGAAACAAACTTTGGTACAGAAATCTCATCAAAGGAATGAATGTCAGAGTAGTCCCCCCTTGTAAGATACTCAGGACCATTCTTAACATGGACAATGGAGGAACCCAGACAAATGGAACAAAGAACAAGGAAATTGTCGATGATAAATAAAACCTAACACCTGAGGGATGACATAGACAGACTCGACATATCAAGAGGAAGGGGACTCGCCATCATTGAAGATTGTGTAGCTGCAACAATTAAAGGACTTGAGGAATACACAGAAGGTGCGATAAAGCAGCCAGTAACAACATCGGCAACATAAAGACACATAGTAAAACAATAAAAGCTATAAAACAAAAATGGGGGGGAACCCCAATTGTATGGAATCTTCAAGTGATAAATTGAGGAAATTAGATACGAGATTATGTGAACATGACTAAAAAGAGGAAACGTCAAGAGAAAAACTGAATCGCTTTTAATAGCTGCAAAAAAAATAATACCATAACGAATTATATTAAAGCGAAAATTGATACGCGACTAAATAGCAAGTGTGGGTTATCTGGAGATAGGAATGAAACGGTTAATCACATGAATGAATAAATGAATGCAGCAAACTGGCACCAAAGGAGTCCAAGAGTAGACATGACTGGGTAGGAAAGGTAAGCCACTAGGAATTGTGTAAGAGATTAAGCTTTAATAATACTGACGAATAGTATATGTGCAAACCAGAATCCGTCCTAGAGTATGAAACGCATTCTCTGGGATTTTGAGATACAAACGGACCTCTAAATCCCGGCAAGAAAGCCAGGCCTAGTATCAAGAAGAATAAACGACCGTGTCAACTAGTGGGTTTTTTTCTTCCTACCGACAGTAGAGGGAAAATAAAAGAAAACTAATATAGTTGGTTTCTTGTAAATGAAGATGGGTGGTAGAACTTAACGAGATTAATGAAAAAAAATTCTTTTCAATTTAACGATAATACTAAAGTTTGCCTCTGAGATCACTGAACCTTTTTCCTTTTAATTTGACAAAAGGAAAGATGGTGTTTAAAAATTCAGTAAAATATTCATTTGTTCCAGTAAAAGGATTGTTGAGCAGGAAAGATAAACTTTAGTTTTAACAAAAATGACTTGTTTTCTACAAGGAAATTCAAAAGTTATTTTTGATTGTGAATATTCGAAATATCCTATTTTTGTAGAGTAAGAAGAAAAAAAAAAAAAAAAAAAAGAAAAAAATTTTTGATTTGAGAAAACTATTAACATAAAGTGAAATACTCAGTTACGTCGAGAAAGGGATGGAAATAGAACGGGATAAATGGACGTTAAAAATCTCGACAACAAATATATATAAGGTGACTAAATTGCACAGAGTATCTTGGTTCTAGTGTTGGCTGCTCGTCGGTTGATGATTCGCTTCAGTTTGGTTAAAGAAAGTCGATGTTTTCTCTTTGGAAAATAATCTATTTCACATATTTGATTTTTTGAACATGGACTTCGCGTGAAAATCTGGAAGAGCGAAATAAATACGACCATTCACTTGATGCGCCGGAGAGAGTCAATTTCGACAGTGTTATGGAACAGGAAACTTTTTGCATGGGAAACTGGTCGTCTTCTAAAAAACATTGACAAAGACTGCGTCCAAATGTAGGTTCATATCCACGTCTTGCGAAACTAGCATATGCTCATCTCTTAATACCAGATTTTGTACGTTCGGATAGGCTTTTACAGACAGAAGTAATCAGACGAATAATGAAAATATACGGTCAGGCGTTGTAAAGTCACATTCCAAATTTACCATTGTCACCTGAAAAGCTTTTTATTAGCTTCAACAGTTGTCATGGAGGAAACTTGAAGAACAAGAATGGTTACCATAGTGACGTTACGAACGGAGGAAAAATAGATACTTTAACGAATCCATGGTGGTTGGATTTGGACGAAGGGGGGGGTAATTAAAGATGTGGATTGTTATTGAGTCTTTTCTCTAAACTTTCGAAAAGATTCCTTACAGCAAACAATTCATTTTGGCCGGTAATTTCTTCATTTGAACAGTTTGGTTGATTTTTGCTCATGGCAACTCATTTAAGTTGTCAATCGATGAAAAGGAGGAAACAGTTTTGTTCTGAAATAAACAATGAGGTCTCAGTAGTTTTTGAACTCATCTCCTTTATGTCTCAAGAAAACCTGGTTATATGCAACGGCTGCACTAAGCGTCAGAGCTACAAAGATGTTGAATGGCTACAACTCAAATCTAACCTTTAAACACACCTTTTTTTTTTTTTTTTTTTTTTTTCAATTCTTCTCGGTGCCACACACCCACAAAATTTTTAGTAAAGTGATTCTTAATCAATTCCGACTAGTATTCATCTTTAATTAAGATGGCAGTATTTCATCTAAAGAAAAATGCTACTGATAATGTAAAAAGTATGGCGCAGAGAAAACTCGAGAATGTGTTTAAAAAATTACATTTAGGCTTTCGTAAATGAGACGGTTTGGAGGTTATAATATTCTACCAGAGCTATTCTTCATTTCCTGTCCTCGCTGTTTCCTCGTTGTCGTAGATTGCAAATATCTTTTTTCAAGTTACTAAAATCTGTGCATTCTGAAAACAGATCATTGTACTGCAGTGCGTCGATAAAAGATGTTATTTGTTTTTTTTTTTTACCAAATTTGATTGGTGCAATGATTCGTTACATTAAATCTAGAGAATAAAGATTTTTCTTTTAGAACACATTTTTGTTCTAAAAGTTTAAGGTGAAGATAATTTTAAGCAACATTACCGGTGTTAACTTTGCACCTTTGACTAAAATTAGAAATCTGAAAAGGCAAAACCTTGGGTGCCTATAATTTGACTATGATAAGAATTTCTATTCTCGAAAACCATTGTTTTTCTGAAAATTTGCTTCAGTAAAAGCTAAACGTTTGGGAATTTTCAAAATAAATCTAGAAGATGGCTAGTCTGATCATTCTTTAGATTACGAAAATCTGTTAACTAAGATTCTATCTTAGATGATTTTTTTTGCCATCAGAGGCTCTATTACTTTATTTATGCCATTATATTTGTAGACCGTTTTTTTTATTTGCTATTTTCTCAAAGGAATGGTTCCTAGATGTAGATACTTCTGGACAGTAAATCGTGAGGAGGAGGAGGATTTAATTCACCAAGTTTAACTTTCACATCTTGTGCATGTTTCAGTGAATTATATTGTTTGCCAGATTAAATATTTTTTAGAGGAACTTATTCGGCGGTTTTGGTTGCTCGTAGGTTCTGACTCTCAAAGATCACCGATTCGAAGAATTCAAATTTATTTGATAATAATAATTTGGGTTTACCGAGGTTAATTTAAATAAGTTTGAAACTAAAACCAATCATAGTGATATATGTCATCATCATCATCATGTCGTGCCGCCAGCATGGATATCCTTGACCCTCTCTCGCCACTTTTCCCTATCGTTCATCGCCTCCGGCAGGTCTTCTGGGTTACATCCTATGTCCTCACATAGCTGCTGTATGTAAATTCGGGCTAGTCGTCCCGCTTTTGCTTGGCCATATGTGGGGGTCCATAGTAGTACGTCACTTATGAGCTCGTCTTTGCTTCTCCAGCAGTGTCCGGCGTGTCTGGCTCGTCTGACCTGTATAGTTTTCGTGATGGGAGGCAGGTGGCCGTACAGTTGGCGTCTCGTGGGGTGTTGTCGCCAGGACTTGTTCAATATTGCTCTCAACATTCTTGTGTAGTTGCCGTCAAGTTTCTTTTCCAGCCGTTTAGTTAGCGTCCATGTAGTGCATCCATATAGCAGTATCGATACAACTGCTGCCTGGAAGAAACTGCGCTTCATTTCATCAGTCAGGTCTGATTTCCATATGATTGAGAGCCTATCTATAGCCGTCCATGCTTTCGTCAGCCGTGTGTCGATGTCGTTTTCTGTTGATGAGACGCTACTTCCTAGGTAGGTGAATTTGTCCACTAGCCTCAGAGAGGCTCCGTCTAGAGTGGTAATGTTGCCCGTTTGGTTGTAACACATATATTCAGTTTTGTGTGCATTGACATGGAGGCCTATGCCTGCTGCAGCTCGTTTCAAACTATGCAGTAGTGTCTCTGCTTGATTAGGCGTATTCGCCAGTAATGCTAAGTCATCAGCGTAGTCGGCGTCTGTGATTGTTTTTGCGGGGTACCTTTTGCTTCTTTTCTTAGTCAGCTCGAAGCCATTTTCTCTGATTTTGTCGATTGAAGTTCTAAGCACGTAGTCTAGACAGATGATAAAGAGATATGGGGCTAGCGTGTCTCCTTGTAGTACTCCTGCAACAATGTCGAAGTATTCCGTGTCTCCATCTGGTGAACGTACTTTCACTTTTGTGTTTTTGTAGGGGATCATTATTGCTGCTACGGTTTCTTTAGGTAGGCCGTATGCTAGTAGGATTAGTTCCATTTTCCCTCTGTGGATGGAATCGAAGGCCTTGGTAAAGTCGACAAATAGTAATGTCGTCTGAAGGTTTTTTGCCCGGACGCCTTCAAGGATTCTACGGATGGTCAATATTTGTGAGGTTGTGGATCTATTTCTCCGGAAGCCATTTTGGTTTTTCCTAAGGATGTTGTCTATTTTGGGTTCTATGCGGTTTCGTAGTAGGGCATTGTAGATTTTGGCTGCTATGGATGTAAGCGTTATCCCTCGGTAGTTCTTGGCTAATCCGAGGTCGCCTTTTTTAGGGAAAGGAAGGATGCATCCTTTCATCCATCTTTCTATCCTATTTTGACTATAGACAGCGTTGCATTGCCGGAGCAGTATATCGTCGAATTGTCTAGTCTTCCACACTTCTGGAGGGATCTCGTCTAGCCCTGCAGCTTTCCTATTTTTAATTTTTTTAAGAACCGAGTCGAGTTCTTCTTTGGTGAAAGGCCCTAGTTTAATGTTTAATTGCTTACTGATAATTCTGGTGATCGGTTCATCCGTTATTTTCGGTGGGCTTCCTAGTAGATTTTTGAAATGCTGTTCCCACAGTTTTACTCTTTCTTGTTGGCTTGCAGCTTTCAATTTTGCTTTGGCTGTGCTCTTCCTTCTACTTACTTCGTTTATTGTTTGCCAGGCTATCCTGGATTGTCTATCTTCCACCGAGTCTCTAATCTTATCTATCTGATTTTGTATGTATTCTGCCTGTTCTTTTAGATAAATTCCTGCTAATTGATATTGTGCTTTTTCTAGTTTTCGGGCATTTATGTTTGTTGGATTCTTCCGATAGCTTTTGGAGGCAGTTTTCACGAGTGCACGTTTTTCTCTAACCTCTGACGTTTCCCAAGGGACTCTATATTTAGTTCTAGGTTTTGTTGGGATACACTTTGATGCCGCTTCTAGGTGTGCTTCAACAAAGTTTTCATATTCGTCATTTGGGGTAACTTTTTCTGTCTTCTCTTGTAGTGTTTCGAATCTATTTCTTAATTCTAAAGCATATTTGTCTCTAATGTCTCTGTTGTTAAGTAGGGCCCAGTCATAGCGCCTAGTTGTCACTATTCGTGTGGCGTTTTTTCGTAGGCTTAGACGTATTTTGGCCGTGACTATTCGATGATCGGAGGACACACCCTCGAAAGTGGAGTATGCCTCGCAATTCATCGCACTATTTTTTTCCATTTTCTGTTTATAAAGAGGTAGTCTATCTGTGCTTTACTCTTGTTCGCCTATGTGTGGGTCCATAATTTTTCCTCCCTTTTTTGAAAGTTTGTATTGAGGCATGTTAATCTATTTTCTATCATGAAATCAATTAGTTGTCCATTCCTGTTTGACGTGTTGTGTAGGCTGTATTTGTTGTGTCTGTTTTTCCCTATTTGTGCATTCATATCTCCGCCAATGACTAGCAGGTTGTGTTTCGGAATGCTACGTACTAGGGAGGATAGCTCCTCGTAGAAGGTGACTAGTTCGGTTTCTTCGCTGACATTGGTAGGGCTGTAGCAGATGATCTTTGCTTTGGGGTTGCCATTAAACGTTGCGGCCATCATCCTAGGTTGTATTCTCTCAATGCTATTAAGTGTTTTTAGCGCTCTTGGTCCTATAAGCATTCCCACCCCTCCTACCGATGCATTGACAGTTTTTCCATGCCGATACAGTCACCTGCATCCATCCATTGCCAGTTTCGTGATATTTGATATCTTCGGTGTGAGTGTATCGATGCTCTTGTATACAGATTATGTCTATCTTATGTTCTACGGCTGATGCAGTTAGCTCTGGTAGTTGACCTATTCTATTTAGGGTTCTAACGTTAAATGTCGCTATCTGTATTGTTTGTTTGCATCTTAGTAGTTTGAGCTCTGTAGCTGATTTTTCGAACACTGAGGCCAGGGCTCCAACCTCAGCAGGACGCGCCCCTTTACCCGCGCGAAGAGCGATGCGGTTTGTGAATGTGGTTTGAGTATGGTTATCTTTCGATGGCTGTTTTTTATTCTCATCTATAGAAGCCACTCTTATAGATGAGCAGCAGTAGTTCCCCGATCGAACTGACAATCCTGAGCGTTAAGCCGCAAGACTCAAACGTTCAGGAAATATTAGGCATTGCGAATTCGAACACCTTCACGTACTCGATGCTGCTTCCCATGAGTACGTGGAAAAGAAAAAAATAAAAATAAAAATAAAATAAAATAAAATAAAAATAATAGAAATAAATAAAATTAAAATAAAAGTAGAAAAAAAAACAAATAAAAATAAAATAAATCCTTTCACCTTAAGTTTTAACTTAGTTAAAGTCCAGGACTGACGTATATTCAAAGAAATTTTGGGTATATTTCATCTTGTCATCCGATACAGGCCCTACCAGGTTTTTATTTTATTTATTTTTAGTGGAGGTGGAATGCTAAATTTCTAAGTTTGGCGCGGTAAATTCAAACAATTCTTAAGTCAATTCTTAAGTTGACTCGTGATAGTTGCACCTGGTAAAACAATTTAGTCGATTAGAAATAAATCAAAATTCTTAGATTAAAATATAACAAAAATTCACCAGCAGATTTTACAAGTCATAGAAAATCCAGTGTTATTTTTTAAAAAAGAAAATTGTACTAACCTCTACCCAACGAGTCTTCCCTCACAATTGTTTAGGTTTTTTTCTATATATCCACATTTATGAAGCTTTTATGTCTTTCCTTATATTTATAATGCCACCTGATTCTAGAATGTTCCATAGGTAAGGTAGATAAATTATATAAGCACTCTTGTTGTAAGGAGGGTAAAAACAAATACACAATGGGGGCGCGTG
The DNA here is from genome assembly GCA_963585895.1 of Sepioteuthis lessoniana. Taxonomy (NCBI): domain Eukaryota; kingdom Metazoa; phylum Mollusca; class Cephalopoda; order Myopsida; family Loliginidae; genus Sepioteuthis; species Sepioteuthis lessoniana. The sequence continues at coordinate 4,428,047 of OY757912.1, forward strand.
TGGCCTTGCGCCACACTTGTACGCTTGGTGGGGCGTATGACAAATACCAGCAAATACGCAATGGGCATCTCGAGTGGTGTAATGGTTAGCAAGCTAGATAAGAAAACCTTCATGAGTGAGTTCGAGCCACATTGGGTGCCCTCATTCATATGGCCTTGTGCCACATCTGAACAAAAAAGCTTAGTAAATTACTAAGAGTACTTTCTGTCTTTTCTGGACTTTGGTTTCAGATTTTGGTTTAATATTGCAATAAATCTGCTCGGTCGATTTTATTTTTCCGTGTTGGCCGTGTCTGTTTGGCCGCTGGATCGGCACGCACTTCGGCTAGTTGCGTTTTCTGTTTAGGTGTGTCTTGGCCTGGTGAAAGTTGGTTGAGGTTGCCTGACGCAGGTGCCGGGTAGGCCTAGCATTCTATTCTCGCAGCTGATACTGACATCCTTGGACCTCAGGTTCAACCCCTCTCCGAAAAGGGTCGGGTTTATCGCCGGGCACCTGGGGAACTCTTTTTTTAAAGGAATGCCGACGGGGCTCAATGCATTTTTGGAACCGCCGGGCGCGTGTGGGTTTCGACCTTGCACCCGGACTCCCTTGTGGCATACACGTCCGGTTAGTGGGGCATACGACAAATACCAAAGCAAATACGCAATGTGTGCTTCAGGTGGTGTAATAGTCAGCAAGCTAGACTAGCAAACCTGCACTAGTGAGTTTGAGTCTCATTGGGTGCGCGCATCCATATAGCCTTGTGCCACATCTTAGCAAAAAGCTTAGTAAATTGTTAAAATATACAAGACGAGAGAGTACGACAATTTGAGAAATACAAAGTAGCACTTCACAACACATCGAATAGAAAATTCAGAATATTTTCTTGTTTTCAAAAATATTTGAACAAAAAGGAAATGATACATGGAAAGTTAAAACAAATGGAAAAGAAACAAAACAATAAAGAAATAAAATTTGATGGAATTTACTTTTATGCTTATACAAACCAGGCATTGTAAGTCACCTGAGGCCTGCATGCTTAGTAAATAATACACACTTAACGGAAGTGAAAATACGACTTAATTAAAAAAAAAATTTAAGAATTCTTTAGGTAAAATTTCTCAGAAAATGTAAAAAAATATATTCATTCAAGTTTTCTCAAAATGTTTAGTATGTGAAAACCATTAATAACACCTTCTGGCACTAAAGAGACCCCCCCCCAAAAAAACATATAAACAAACTTATTTCTTCTTAACGAATTGTAATTTTTTTTTTCTTTACGATATCAAGAAATGTATGAACTTAATTACTTTATTATTAGTTTTTTAAAATTTCAGTATTGAAATTAAGAAAAAAAAAATCACGCAACCAACTTCCGTTGAATAATTTTCTTTAAAGCAAATTTCTAACTTGTCTATGTGATGACTCGGTTGGCTTTGGGTTCTTTGTTTAATGACAGATCAAACTTTGTGGGTTATATAATGCCAAAACAACAATCAGAAATTCATGGAACAGTTGTTTTGTTTTTTTTTATACAAATAAAGATGTCCGCTGTGTTCACTCGATAACGTCTTTCTTCATCTGTAGTTAATTTGCGTTTTTTTTATGGCATATCAACCTTCGCGGGTTATTAATGTCAAAGCCATCATTGAAGAACAGCAGTGGTACTATATAAACCATAATTGGGGGAATAATGGGGTTCATACCTTTCTGAAGAGGTATTAGTACAAAAGTGAATGTCAATTTGCGCAACTAGAGATCGAACTCTGCGATATCATCGTCTCGAACGCAAGCCATTTCGCCATGACTTGAAGAATTGTGAAAGTGTATGCACATGTAGACACGTTTACATCTATGTTGAATTTTTAAAATTTAAAAAAAAAATTTATATTGTATGTATTTTACAAAATATTTAATCGCGGGATAGTTTGTCCTAAGATACAAGTTGGAGCAAAAGTCTGTCCCCTCTCAAGTCGCTTCATAATGAATCCCCAAGAATTTGGAGTTGAAGATGCTGCTGGCAATTCTCGGCCGGATAGACAACAAGACTGACCAACCAGGCAAGTGCGATATGATGCTCAGTACCACTCATGCATTACCGTGATACAAACTTACTCTTCGGAGGCACGCTAACTGTAACTGTTGTCATCAAAATGGATTCGGTGACCCGAGTTCAAATCCTGAACGAAACTGATTGTTTCACTTCACGTTAATGCCTTTGGAAAAAGCATAAATTCATCGTTTCTCTTTTCAGGGCAAATAGTAGGACACACTGCGTTCTTTAGCCTTGTTAAGGCTAACCCTAACCATAACTAGTCTCAAAGACGAGAAACTTTGAATTCAAACCAGCTTTATTCAACTTAAAAATTGACCTTGTGTCATATCTTGTTTGTAGCGAAGAGGTTGAGTAAATAATACTCTTCTGAGGTTGATCTAGCACTTATGAGTAAGCAAGGAGTATCTGTAATAGAAAAAGTGCACAGCCACAGTAGCCGAAAGTATTTAAAGTTTTTTTATCTCTCTGATCACGATTGTCCATCACATCCACACACTGAAAATTGAAATTTCTTTCTTTGAGTTTCTTTTATGGAACTCTCAATGAAATTTTTTTTTCGAAAGCTTCTGGGTAATAACATCCCTGATTATTGTTGCATTGCAATAATGGTAAAGGGTTTTCTTGACCTCTCGATTAAACCATCGATTAAAGGTGTTCCCTATTAAAAAAGATCAATCGAAATCTGTGTGGACCCATTCATCAGATACACTTCGTCCAATCTATTTCCCTGGGAATATTCAATATAGAAAACTGTGAATGTATTGCGAGATATGTCGGAGCTCCATTCAACATGGTTCTCAGATATTCTAGTTGTACATCTTTTCGAAGCAAAAAGAATTTTTGTTAAATAAAGTCATTAGATTTATTTCTCAAATTGGACTTCCTCGGAGTTTTCGTCTCCTGTTGGGTGTTTTTAAAGCTTACGTTGATCAGCCAGTTTTCCGTGTTGAGTTTTCAAAGAGAACTGGAAACTTTGGTACACACTAAATAGATTATACAAATTAAACAACTAATGATGAAAATATTCAATTTGAAAAAATTATTTACTATATTCAGTTTGGAAGATAGTCCGAAATACTTTAACGCAAGACTTGCTCGTATAACACGTCACCTTACCAAACACGGAGGTTATTCTTGAGAGTCGTATACCTGTCTGGCAGTGCCAGGAAATTCCTTAAACAATCCGTTTTCTGCGCACGTTGTGATTTAAGATCTGGAATTAACCGTTTTAGCAATTAGACAGAAGCCTCCGCCCAGTTACGTAAGAGAGGGGGGGGGGAAAGGAAAATCTGCGGCATAAACAAAACAACATAGCTTTGCGATTATAATTGTATGTAGTGTATATCATAGAATTTGTCACTCATCAACTTTTTACACGGTATAATTCTTTCAGAGACCGACGACAAATATTCGTTTCCAATCCGGTGGTAAGATATAAGGCCAGTAGTTCAGAATCATGGAAGCCAGCTTACGTCTCTCGTAATTCAGTCTCTTGCTCTCTCTATCAATCTATCTGGTGTCCTTTTTCTCATTTCGTCTCCTGGATCTCACCAACTTTTTTTTTTTTTTTTTTTTTTCTAACTACATTTCGCTACGTCAGATTTCAGCCCGACTTGTCACCCGTTCTATCTTGTCTCGTTTCCCGGGTCTCACTTCGTCTAACTACATTCACTACATCAGACCTCAAGCCGTTTTTCTCCTAACCAATCTAATTTCATTTCTCTTGTAGTTTAATTTATGTATTCTCATAGCTAGGTCAGGGTGTTATAGGGAGTTACCTCAAAAGTCCGTAGTAAATTCCAAACCGAATTCCTGGGGTAAATTTCGCTTCAAAATTCGTTTTATTAGTTACTTAGCTATGAACTGAAAACACTTTGTTTTTCTGTTCAAACGAAATAGAAAAATTCCTTTTTCATAGCAATAACCTTCGACATAACATTTTCCCAATTAACCGAATTTTAAATATCTTAAGAACAATAATAATTTCCTCCTTTCACCAATAATTCCGATGTTAGACCCAAGAGCTTGTAAGCTCTTTTTGATCGAGGTACGTCAACACCAATTCCGTAGCAGAAATGTTCATGATAAACTAAACGATACGTTTCTTTCTACATAGTCCGTTTAAAAGCTTCATACACTAGTAGTGTATTTTCTATTGTCTTCTAAAGTCCATATTAGCTTCGTCCTCTTTTTTCTGGGTATTAAATTCTCTCTGTCGGTCTGAGAAATTCACTGTGTGACACTTGTTCTTCATTATACCACCTGAAATGCCTTTCCTTTAAGATAGAAAAAGTTAAAACATTTATGGTTGATACTTTAGGTTCCAAAAAAAAGTGTTATCTTCCTCTTGAAGATTCTTTAACAGCACATTTCAATGATTAGTAAAGAGCTGAAAGTAGTTTTTGGTAACTTTTTGAATTTTTGATGAAGAGTATTTAAAATCTCGATTGCTGCATTGTCATCTGCTGATTCATGCAGAGATACACACACACACACACACACATATATATATATATATATATATATATATATATATATATATATATATATGGTAAATACTGACACAATGATAAACGACGCATCAAGGAAGACGCAAGAAGAAAGGACGCAGGAAGACTTCTTTACAAATATTTTACCTCTCACTTTATTGCAAGGTTTGAAAAGGGTTACTCAAAGTTTGCATGTGAGAGGGTGCTGGAGACTGAACATAAACTTCATATTTTGACCCCACTGTTATGACCGTCATGTTGTGTCTTTATTGTTCTCCTGATGTTGGGGTCTACTCCATTGGGGCTTTCCGAGGGCCCCCTCGGTCTGGTGTGGCCTTCCCTACCACATCTCGTCTCTAACCCTCTGGGAGTCTGCTAGCAACTGCTCTGGGACCCAAACTCAACTGAGTTAAATAATAACTCAACGCCCACACGATCGCCTACTGGATCTTTGAAATCGAATGTTTAATCGTCATCAAGCGGAAATAACTGTCATGCAGTTCAGAGGTTACTCTCTTCCGGTGCATGACTGTAATGGCACAATGGGACCTTCACCTTGTCCCATATCATAAGCCTTAATCCACCCACGCGATCTCTTTCGATTACTGGCCGTTGGAATGTGTCACTTCCTTCCGGTGTATTACCTTGGAATAGTATTTTTGGGCCGGGTCGAAGGTCAAAATATAACACGATGTTGGGGTAAAAAGACTCAGATAGTTGTTCACGAAGATTACTTTTGACGTGTCACAAGGTCATGACTATGATGTGCCACATCAAGGCTCCAGTTCTTGAGCTTTGGGGCAATGTAAAGTACATCTTCATTGTCATTACTCTAAGGCCCACTCTGACTTGGATTAGCTGTGGGTCAAATAAAACTGTTCAATAATCTACAAAGGATTATCATTTGTAACTATTTGAAATCATACAGATTAGTGCAAATTACTTCGAGGTTTAGTTTCTTTGTTTAATGGCATATCATCCTGCGTGGGTTTTTTTAAATATCAACTCCAATCTTGGAGAAAAACAGTAGTGATATCATTTAACCCATAGATGGGGAAATAATGGGGTGCATGCCTTTCCAAAGAGTATTCATTCAAAAGTGAAGGCAATAGGGCGACTGGAATTCGAACTCGCTCACTTCGAGACCGCAGTCGGCACTTTAGCCATTAACTCCACGGGTACTACTCCAAATTACTTACATTACATAGGAATAGTTAATAGATAGAATAACAAACATTAAATAGCAATACCTGAAACCATTTAACTGTGTGCAACCAAATGACTGATATTAAATAGAAATGTTAGTGTTACATAACCATACTTGAAACCATTTAACTGTGTGTAAACAAATGAGACCCGACAATTCGTTTTAAAATAAAGTTATCCATAAACTATTCACTTACAAATCATATATAAATAGGATTTGGTACTAAATAACCCCCAAGGGTTGATATGCCATAAAAGCACCAACCAACCTCTTACACCACGTGAGACGACCAAAAGGATAAAAGTTACGAGTCATGCAAAACATTTTAAATCGGTCTTTAAGTAAACATTGTAACAGCGAAAAAAAGATTTTTTTCATGGGATGCAAAGTAAACGTTTTTCATACTATTTTTAACAAAAAGTCTTAAAACAATGTTGTCACTTAATGGGGGAGAAAGAAAAGCTTTCAAGTAGGAGTACTTATTTGGTAAATAGAATAGTCTATCAAAACATACTTTACTTCGGAAAAAACGAGGAAATAGGATGGTTTAACAATTAAATATACAAACATCAAAAAAAGAAAAATACAAAACAAAGAACCGTGGAGTTAAAAATCTCCACAGCGAACAGTGATCAAAATAATTCTATAACTTCAGCCGAACTGGAGTGGCTTTATTGGTCTCGCTTTCGAAAGAGAAAGATATATATATATATATATATATTTTAACCAAACGCACAGACGTCGTAAATATCCAGTTTAGAAATCTTCTCCAATTTATTCTAAAATCTTCATTAGAATTAGTCACTCATCTTATACGAGGCTCATTCAATAAGGTGAATTTTGCCCAAGGACTTTGCAGTAATAAGTTGTTTTTTTTTTTTTTTTTTTTTTTTTTTTTGTTGGAGAGTCTGTGTACTTTCACTCCATGGACAGACTTTTCCGCGGAGGCTCGTAGTAGCAAATCCATCTTTTGCCCGTTTGGAAACATTTTTTTTGACTAAAACATGCTTCTTCATATACATCAAACATTCTTCTGAAAATTTCACACGCCTTGCACTTCTCAGTCACTGAAAAGTAAATAACAGACCCCTGTTAAAGCCTAGATCATTCTGTATGATTTGATGCCATTTCAAATAGCCTTAAAACAAATATTTTTGCAAGATTAAAATAATTTTTGCTCTAAAACAATTTCAAACAATCCAAAGTTTACTTTTATTGAAAAAAAATTCTGGAAGAAATATCTTTTTTCATTGAATGACCCTGGTATAATTGAAGACACTTTTATAAGGTATGTATTGACCCCACCCCACTGCCACAGTCAGAATGTGGCCCAACCCCGCCTTCGCGGTTAATTTCTAAATGGAGTATGTAAAGTAAGTAAAGTTGGCGACCGCAGTCAAGGGCGACCAGAAGGCTCCCTTTTCAATAGCTACTACTCCGAGGTGTAAGGGAGGGCGCTACTCCTTTCCATGGATTGCTCCACTTTACCCTTGATACGTACCTTATATTGCTGAGTGTTAAATAAGGAGGTATCAAGTACCATTTATAAAGTCTTTGGTATGACGCAACTTGGGATTGAACCAAGGTCTCCCAGACCATTGGCGAACACTCTTCCCACTAGACCAAAGAACATAATTTACATGAAGTCTGTGAGTATTACTGTTACATATGGACCTTTGAGAGGTTATGTTAGTTGCATTCTGTTTTTGAAATTCTCTGTCATAAGGTAAACAAAAAAAAAAAAAACACAGCAAAAATGCCACGTGAATTGCGTTGGTGAGATGCCGGAGGAACAGTGGGCGTCCGAAAAATATATAAGGACGGAAGTTTTCAACGTCGAGCAGAGTGAACATAGAGCAGTAGACAGAAAGAGAAGACACTAGACGTCACACCATTTTGAGCGTTGGCCCGGCGGGAGAGGCAGAAAAAAGTCTAAATATACAAGACTCACTAATGTCGAAAGCGAGTATGATCCCAGAACGAAGAAACGAAGATGATTAAAAGTTTTAAGTCTGTCTTGTGCCTGTCTAGTGGAGGCAGATCGAAGTCAGGCACGCTGAATATATCATATCTCAACCCGGTATGAATCTTAACAATTCCTGACTCTCTCTCTCTCTCTCCTCTCGTACAACCATATCGACTATTTTGTAATAAAGAAGAGAGATGAATATTTCTTTAAATTAGTGTATTGTCTCTCTCCTCATTCCAGATATATAACGGCAATTACAGATTCTCCTGTGATAAAAAAAACACGTTTCAACGGCAAAGACACCGTGTCAATTTGTCCAAGCCTGATTGTATCTGAAAAAAAAAAATGGATGGAGCTACCATTGTCACTTGCCCAAGGCTTAGGTTTGGTTTGGTTATCTAATGCTAAATCCCGTTCACACACATATATATATATATATATATATATATATATATATATATATATATATATATGTGTGTGTGTTTTGTAAACACATTTTGTTGATAACATTTTTAAACGAGCCCGAGCTCAGTTTTTTCCACACAGTTAAATGTTTTCTAGCATTGCTATATATTACAAATAATTCAATTAAACATCAGACACATTTGTTTACGTACAGTGAATTGAAGAAACAGTTCTATCTTTAACAACTTTATTTAGCATAAGTCATTTGTTTGCACTCAGTTTAAATGTCAAACAGTTCTATTTGACCCATCGATGGGACCCTATCAGGTGCTACCACTCAGGGTCAGAGTAGATCTGGTAGCGATAACAATGAAGGGGTGCCCTGCATTCCCCACCGCTCCAGCGTTACTGGAGCCTCTCCGTGAGATTGTTTAGATTGACACAGGACCTTTATTAATTTGAATCCGGACGTGTGGTCGAAGCCCAGCATTTCCAAAAATGTTCAGTGTCTCATTGGCATTCCTCTAAAAAGAAGCGTTTCAGGCGCCGGTCAATAAACCCGAGGAGGGTTAGAGCCTGGAGAAAAGACGTCCGGAGGCTCGTGGAGTTAGTCAGTTTCGGCAGTGTCACTCGAATACTAGGCCTCCTTAACACCTACGCTAGACAGCCTCGACTGGCTAAAGCCACCACATCCGACCAGATCCGTGAAACTCCCTGTGATAAGATGTCTGTAAGAGAATAACCAACAGCGATAGAAAATGGTTACTTGTATATTAAGCAGGTCAGTTCATTCTTGCAGCAGTAGGTATATCAAACACTTACAAAATAGAGAGAGAGATATTCATTGATCTATTTGTTTTTTTAATTTTATTTTGTTTTTCGATTTTATTATTAAATTATTTTTTCACCATTTCTGACCTCAACTTGGAAATTTGATTGATAAATAATACAAGGAAGACCAAATTTAGGGAGGTATCCTTGTGGTGTAATGGTTAAAGAGCTGTAATGTGGAATCGTAGTAAACGAATTCGAACTCCAGTCGCGGTATTACGTTCACTTTCGGACATATACCTTTGGGAAAGGCATGAACACATTTATCCTCTCAGCTATGGGTTATATAGTACCTGTTTTTTCTTGAAGGGTGCCTTTGGCATTAAATAACCCACAAAGGTTGATATGCCACAAATGTCCCGAGAAAAGAAACTTTTTAAAAAATTCCTCGCAGGAAAAAAATCGATTCAATAATGCAGTGTGATTACTTATATTAAATGAGAATTATGATAAATAGTATTTTGCCTTGTTAATAAAACTCAGCTTTGATAATTGCTATAATAATAATGATAATAAACAAAACATTAATAATTAGTTGTACATAAACACTAGAAAATGAAAACTTTAAAACCATTTAATATAACATAAGTTGTTTTTTTTTTACAAATGTCTGTTTCATGTGATACGAGTATAAATAAATGGGGGCCGCGTGCGAAAATCCTTTTTACTAACAATTGTCTACTAATTTCGTTAACTATTACACAAAGAAAGATAATTTCGACTATCATTTAATCACTGCTGGACTAACCTACATGCTCTAGCTTTGAGCCTGATTTTTAAAAAAATCTAGTTTCCTTCTATTATTATCTTATTAGTTTTTAGTTTATATAAATATATAAAGTTGGCGACCTTAATCAAGGGTGACCCGAAGATTCCCGTTTCAATAGCTACTACACCGAGGTATACCTACTCCATTCCCTGGATTGCCCCACTTTACGCAAGATCCTTACCTTATAATGCTGAGTGTTAAGCAAGGCGTCATCAAGTACCATTTTTTTTTTTTTTTTTTTTTAGTCTTTGGTATAACTCGACCTGAGATTGAACCCCGGTCTCCCGGACCATTTTATTATTAGCATAAAAATATTAAAGAAAGACCCTTAATTTCCTATAGCTTAGTGCCTCATCCGGTGAAATTCGGGCCCTGATTAATCATTAATATTCATTTACTGTGTGCTCATCGAGGCAAAGTAAGTAAAGTTGGCGACCATTGTCGAGGGTGCCCCGAAGGTTCCCTTTTCAATAGCTACTACACCGAGGTGTAGGGGAAGGCGCTACTCTTTTCCCTGGATTGCTCCACTTTACCCTTGATACGTACCTTTTTTATATTGCTGAGTGATAAGCAAGGAGGTATCAAGTACCATTTTAAAAGTCTTTGGTATGACGTGACCTGAGACTGAACCCAGGTTTCCCGGACCATTGGGAAAAAAAAAGAGACTAATATAATATAAAAGAGAAACCTAGAGAAGGTCCAATCTGGAATATTGTGTTCTGCCTAACTCATTTTAAAAGACAGCGTCTTTATTAAAGAGTTTCTTTTTAGCGTTTAAAAGTATAAAAAAAATAATGAATCTCATATTCCATTTTTTTATGGTAACATTGTTTCAGTCTAAATTTCTGAGACAAGGAATTGCTGTTATTTACATATCTCAGACAATTATCATCTTGGTTGTTTTATCCCTAAGGTTTCGACCGCTATACTTGAGGGGGTTCGACAAAAGAATATCTTCTAAGTACTGAAATTAAAAATCATTATTATTACTTTACTCCTTTGAGAGTTTTTCACCCTGGAGTTTAAGTGACAGCAAGTCTCCTCGAGTCTCCAGGACTCTTCTCAGTATTCTGGCCGATCTTAATAATGCTGTAGTCAGGCTAGTCTCTACTTGTCCTCTTATTTCCAAGTCTTTCAGTTCCTTCTTAGGAACCAAATGCACCAACCATAATTAGTATCACCATCACCTTCATGTTCCATAGTGTTTTTTGTTTATAGTTCTCAAGCAAGATCTAGGTACTTATCTCTTTTAGTTTTCTTTTATTTTCATTCTGTGTTTGCCGGAACAGCAAAGTCCACTATTCGGCAGATTCTCTCTCTTTTGTGGTTGTATGGCCAATCAGGTGTTTTTGTTGCTTTTTTTTTTTTTTTTTTTTTTTTTTTTTTTTTTTTTTTTGTTATATTTACATCGTTTCGGCAGTGGCTGTTACCTCCGGCCTCCTTCAGATGTTTTTGCCGTTGTAGGTAACTTGGTGAGAATTTCAAGGTGAACTCTTTATTTAATTCATGCAGTAAAATATATATATAGAGAGAGAGAGAGTGCGCACGCATGCGTATGTATTTAGGCTGCAGATTTTCTTATAGATGATAGACAAGTATTTGGAATTTATGGTCTGGTTTCTTTGTTTTAATGGCATATCAATTTTCTTGGGTTATCTAATGCCAAAGTAATATCCTTGTTGAACAGTAGTGAAACTATTTAGCCCATCGCTTGCGAGGGATAAGAGGGTTCATACCTTTCTCAAAGTCCGTAAGTAAACATAATAGTATGACCTAGAGGTCAGACAATTGTTATACAGACTTCACTCATTTGCAACATCTCCCTCATGAACAAGAAAAAACAAAACTCGAAATCCTTGTCTCTCGACAAATGACTATAAAAAGATAATCACTATAAGAGCGTTCTTTAATAACTTCTAATTTTAGTAAACTAGAGTTGTGAACTAAATTCTTGGATCCGGTTCAGAAAAAAACGTCCGAAATAATCAAGAAGGTATTGTGTAGTTTTCTTTTAAGATTAATTCTTAGGCAAACTTTCAAGAAATTCATTAGAACATTCTTTTGTATAAAACGAAAAGTCGTGTAGGAATCTGTGTAGAGATTTTTAATGCAAAAAGGTTTATTAAAAAAATGGGCTACCTCTGCGACTAACTCCTAAAGAGTAACAAACATCTAATAAACCAAATAGTTCATTGAAAAGGTCTAAATTCGTTCTCAGCCAAGTTGTTAATAAGGGAAAATTTCTCGAAGGAGAAAGCGTTAACGTTAGTTTTGAAGGTTTAAATAACTGGCAGTGCCTATCTTAAAGAGACAAATAGTTTTCGAAAGAAGACATTTTAGGTGGGAAAAGTAGGTGATGGAATTCTTCTGACTGACAGCTCAAAACCACTTGAATTTGGGAATTATGTGAAGCAAGGTGCAGATTTTCAGGTTAGTTTAACTCTTTTGGAGATTAAATTCTTAGAGGAAAAAAAGTGTCTTTTAGCGACATGAAGGGTTCCGTTTTTGGCAAACAATTTGATGTTATGAAAATAGGTGAACTTTCTTCAATGTTCTTCCTTGACTACTTTCCCATCAGATCACCGAAATTAAGCAATGACGTCCCTGCTCAATACTTAAATAGATAACCACTTAGAGACAACTATATCTTTTCATACATGAACATTTTGGAAAACACTCAGCGTGGTATAATGGTTTATGAGCGAGGCTGGCTGAACACTACATGTAGGTTCGAATCTCACAAAAGGATTATTCTTTATTATTTCCCAATTGTCTCCTTATTGCTGTAGATAGACGATTCGAGTGAGTTGTATTAAAAAGAAAAGAAATCAAAATTAAGATAAGATAAAATATTTTCCAAAATTATTACTATTAGTATTTATGATAATAATGATGATGATAACGATGCAAAGTGGGTATTGGAAACGATGACAAAGACCTAGACAAAATCCGCTAAATTTAATAAAAGTCAAAGACTTTACCGATCAAGCGAAATTAACTTTAAAGAAAGGCTGTTTGTCTGACGCAGAAATAGTGGAAATATACATATAGATAAATCGGGAAGAATACTCAAAGAGAGTCTCTTATAAGAATTTAAAAAAATATTGAAAACCGAATCCCCACTGAACTCAGCACCACAACATCAACACAATAAGACTGGACGAATGTTGAACTTATAAAAAAATATTATGAGGGAAAAGAAGACTACATTACTCTCCCTAAGGAATTAAAACTGGAAAAAAATCAATTAGAGAGTAAAAAAGTCGATAAAGTATTGCAACATATCCTAACGGACATCACTGAATTGAATGAGTTAATCTGTACAGGAGCAAAACTAGTCAGTAAAAGGCATAAACCTAAGGAATCCGAACAAAAATATAAAACCGGGATGGGAAATGAAACTTGAAGGACAAATAAAGAAACTGTGACAAGCGAACCTGTTAAGGAAAGTAAAACATAGAGGAACCCAATAGAAAGAAAATCCCCCCACCCCGGACAATTGCCGACAAATCGGAAAATACGACTCAAAAGATATTGGCGAAAGAAAGAAAACTCAAAAAGTACTGGGAAAGGGTCAAACAGTACAAACAAAACAAGACATTGACGGAAAAAAATTCTACCGACAAGTTGGTAGAAAGTGCACAAAGACAAATCAACAAGATGCAAAATAAACAAAACAATTTTGAAGTGGAATATTGGAACGGAAAGATCATATCAAAAATGGCGAATGGATCATGAAAAATATCATGAAAAAAGAATTAGATGAACTTACTGAAAAAACTCTGAGGCTAACCTATATCTGGAGTCGCTTAGGAGCAACACTCCAAAAATACCAAATTGGAAAAGGCCATAATGGCATACATGGATTATAGTAATAAAATTTCACGTCCATCCTCGATAGAATGGCTCTGCAACTGAATAAATGTCGACAAGAAGCAAGAGTATCCAAATGGTTGACGAAAGGGAAAACAACTTTAACTCCCACCTCCTCCAATAACAAAAGACCCTCCCTAGCAACTATAGACATATTTACCCATGGTGTGGAAAATCCTGACAGCACAGATAAGAGAAATCTATTACACATGCCACAGACTATTTCCGGAAGAACAAAAAGGATGTGGTTGTGGAACAAGAGGAATAAATGACCTACTACATATAGACCAGTACATCCTCAAAGAGGCCAAAAAAAAAAAAAAAAAGGTGGAAAAATGTCGCCATAGCATTGATTGACTACAAGAAGGTCTATGATATGATCCTACAAACGTGGTTAATAATGTTTGAAAATGTACAAAATATCCGACAAAATCATAAACTTCAAATTTACGAAATCACAAGAAAAGATTAATCACCTTATTGTACACAGATGAAATAAAAAAATATTTGCAAAAAATGAAAAAGTGGAGATCCTTATACAGACAATAAGAATATACAGTTAGGATATAGCACAAAAGAAATACAAGACTGAGCGGGAAAAGTTATCCACTGGTAAATGTGCAAGAGACTGAAATTTTACTATCCAACCAAATGATATACGTACACAAGAAAATTCGTCCGAGAAAATGGGACGCATAAAATTCTCTAGAATTTTGAAATACAAACGGATCATCTAGTCCGGGCAAGAATAGCCTAACCCTATCAGACCTCCAAGGGTTAATTAACAAAATAGAGAATTTGCCGTCTCGTGAATTTTGCCGCTCCGATGGACCAATGAAGTGAAGCAAAAAGATAAACAAATAGTTGGACCTTGCCTGAGAACTAAAAAATGTGGAGTATGAGGGTGACGGTGATGCCAATTGTAATTGGTGAACTTGGAAGGATCCCCAAATGATTTAGAAAGAGATCTGGAAGAATTGGAAATCAGAGGAAAAATCGCAACCATCCAAACCGCAGTATCGTTGAGATGGGAAAGAATAAGCTGGAGGTCCGAGGAGACTTGCTGTTACTTCAGTGTAAGACCGACATATAACGCTGACCTGAAAAACTTACAAGGCATAAAAAAATATTGGACCATAAGACAAGAAAATTGATGACAATGCACAAGGCTTTACATCCGGGGGATGACATAGACAATGCTTCAATGAAATAGGACGAAGACGACTAGTGAGGTTTGCAAGGATATAACAAACCAGAACCTCGAAGAATATACAGAAAAAGAACAAAGAAAGATTGATTACAGCAGCCATATAACATTAATATAAACAGAAATAACTTAAAGATGAACAGGAGAATAACAAAACAGAAAAAAAAACAGGAAGAAAAGACAACTGTATGGATACTTCAAGAGACAAACCAAGGAAATTGCACATGACGGGGATAAGGCTAAGAAGAGGAAACCTCAAGAGAAGCTGGATCTCTTTTAATAGAAGTACAAAATTAAAAAAGATATTTTTTCGCGGTACAAAACTTAATGATAGCAATAAACAGACCCAAAGTTTTATTCATGATGAGAATAAAAATTTAAAATGAAAAAAAAAATAACAGACTTGCTAACCGATTTCGATCCTCGCTCAACAGAGCTAAATCAAGGATAATATCGAATGAAAAACAACTATGAAAAATTTGTAGGGTGGAGGAAAAAATTGTTTTGGAAACTACATCGAAATAATATAAAGTCCTAGAAGAAATTCTCACTGTTTACAGAAAGACGGTCTGCCGGACAAAATATGAATTGTGTACAATAGTTTTAAATAAAAGGAAAAGTGGGACATGCTCAGTATAGAGAAGTCAACACTAAATTTTTCTGCACAGTCACTGTTTTATAAGGTGTTCAGCAATTGAAGACCCGTATGTATTAATATTATCAATCGGGTCAACGTTAAAGTTCTCTATTTTCGTAGGGACATTGTTTAATTCTAGCATCCAGCCTTTGGTTCGTTCTTCCTATGTGACATAAACCGTAATTACATTTAAATAAGATAATTATTATGATGAGGGGGAAGAACGTCTTTACGGATAGATGCCAGAATAGGTTTACTGTTTAAGAAACCCCGTTTGTGAGATTTTCTTAGCAAATCTATCACTAATTTCTCCCCACTAAGGGAAACACAAACAAACAGAGCATCTTTGTATTGATGTCAGTTCGATTTTATTCTTATAACTGTTCGTACACCATTCAGAGGAAAAACATTGTTGTAAAGAGTCGTAAAAATAAACTTGATCTCGTCTATAAAAATACACAAGAGAATAGCAAATTATAATGAGGTGACACAGATGAAACGGTTTATTACATAAGTGAATACAAGAGTAGGCATGGCTGGGTGGAAAAGATGGTCCATTGGGAATTGTGCAAGAGATTAGAGGTATGGACACAAACTAGAAAAAATCATAAAAATGAGATGTATAAAATCCTCAGAGACTTTGAAATACAAACGGACCATAAAAAACACCCAAAGACCAGACGTATATTAAATTAACAAGAGAAGAACTTGTCATCTGTTGGACTTTACCGTTCCATAGGGCTCTAGCATGAAAATGAAAGAAAACGAAAATCTTGAGAAATACCTTAATCTTGCTAGAGAGCTGAAAAGTTGGGAAACATGATGAAAGTGATAGATGGAACCATTGGAATGGTTTCCAATGGTCTGGAATGGATACTAGGCGAATTGGAGATAAAAGGAAGAATCGAGACCGTCTTGACCACGGCACTGTTAAATTTGGCTAAGATATTTAGAGGAGTTCAGGAGAGCTGAAAAAATTTACGGTCACTCATTTTAATGAAAAACTACCCGTTCAAACTGCTTGAAAAACTCAGAAGGAATAGAATTAACAGTGTCGTTGTTATTACAATGAAGTTCCTTTATCAAAACTGGGAATATTGAATAAATAGGAACTTTTTATAAATCTTTCTGTACCTGTACTACATCTTGCGTCGAAGATTTTTGTTAAATATTGATATTCATCAAAAGAAAAGTAATTTGTACACTCTAAAAATCTATGACCAAAAAATGTGAAATATATACTTGTCTACATTTCTTACGAGACGGCAATATTCGACTCAAGAAACCGAATGAATTAAGAAGTCAATCGAGTGCGTCAAACAAGCATCAAAATAGGTTATAACGACATATTCTTAATTTGAAGAGCTTTATTTTCCCTTGTTTGATTGGTTCCAAGAATATCATAGAAATACAAAAATAGTTACATCAAAGAATCATGACGCGGTTGACATCTTATGAAATGTCAATCAGTTTTTATTTATATGATCAAGATGACAGATTCATTAATGGTTCTAACATAGCAGAATGTCCCCCAAATCCTCTCGAGTATAAATTAATGTAAGAATCATTCTTCAGATATGAGGCTGGCTAGATATGCTATTTCGGTTGGCGGCTATCACTCCTGGTTTGGATATTATTGCAGTCTGAACATATCAAAGTTATTTCGAAAAAGACTTTCAGAAAATAAATCCATGACTAAATTATTCACACACACACACGCATATATATATATATATATATATATATATATATATATATATATATATATATGTCAGAGAACAATCAAATACATTAAAAAATGCTCAAGATTTGCATAGACTAGGTTTTTAGAACCAAATAAAATATCAAGTCTTCTACCTAAGTTTCATCGAAAGGATCTTCAGGAAAATTTCACACACACACACACACACACACACACATATATATATATATATATATATATATATATATATATATATATATATATATATATATATATATATATATATATATATATTATATATACACGTGTGTGTTCAAGAGAAATTAAGCGTTCAAAAAAGTAATTTATTTCCCTGAATAATTTAGGCCATTCAACATTGAATCCAGACTATAATTTTTATGTGGATTCGTCATATAGAATTCCAATTAAATACGAGATTGTCCTTATATTATAATGATCCAAATTTTTTATATGTTAACACGACATAGAAAAATTGGCACATTATAGCGATGATTTTGCTCAGTAATGTTAAAATTGTCTGAAATTAGAATTAAAATTTCTTTATTCTCTAATTTAGAATTGATAAAAATATTTTGGGTTTGAAATCGCATTCATCACGAGCATAATAATTTTCAGGGGAGATAACAATTAAATGTTAATTAGATTAAACGTGTACTTCCTTATTTGCTTATCAATTGCAATTAATCATCACATGAATTATATAAATTGGATGTAAAATGATATCAAACTTGATGGGTGCGTAGGTGGCTGTTAAGCGAATATGTTATAAAATTCGGTCAACGTGTTACATTAGGAAAACTTTTTCTAAAAATGTTATGTATAAGATTTCCAAATCATGGCATATAATATTTTTGAAAATGTTCAATAATTACAAAACGCCCCCCCCCCCAAGATTTTAATAAGTCAACTGATTATTCTTAGCCAGTCTGTAAGATTTAAAACTAACAGTCACCCGAAATGTATATTCAATAGTTTTTTTCAATATGAGTAATCTAAAAACTGACGATGGGAAGTGTGTCCTAGAAAATCTGAAGCACAGAAATATTGCAAGGTACTTTTCAAAACTGAGCAAAGTGTTAAAGGTTTCGGAGCCGAAGAATCATTACCATTAATACGGAGCTTACGATGCCGCAAGACATTGTTGATTTTCAACCTCTTCATATAATTCATCATGTATTCTCAACATTCAAGTCAAAGTTGATGAGTCAGAAATTACACGTCAATTCAATGACGTCAAGTTTGTATTGACCAATTATTTGATAACGTGGATTTCAGCTCAAGTCTATACAACATTCTGCATTATTTAATCGGAAACGACTTTTTTCCTTTTAACTCGCCAGTTGTGCAGACAAAAGAATCCTGACTGCTGTGGCGTTTTTCTGACACTTCTTTTCTTCAATTAGTCCGAGATATACGCCATTGTCAAAACAGACGACCAATTTTGTGTGTGAGATAGATAGATAGAGAGAGAGAGAGAGTCACAGGCAAATGGAAAACCCGAGAAAGCAGAAGTAAAGTTGGCGACCATAGTCGAGGGCGACCAGAAGGCTTCCTTTTCAATAGCTACTACACTGAGGTGTAGGGGAGGGCGCTACTCCTTCCCCTAGATTGCTTCACTTTACCTTTGATACGTACTTTATATTGCTGAGTGTTAAGCAATGAGGTATCAAGTACCATTTTTAAAGTCTTTAGTATGACGCAACCTTGCATTGAACCCATGTCTCCTGGACCATTAGACGAACACTCTACCCACTAGCCAATGAGAAGTTGAGTAAAAATATTTACATTTTCTCAAACTTCGATGTAGACTATGCGAAGTTGACCACTGAGGTTATTTGAAGTCACTAACATTTCTTGCCAAAGAGAGACTTTAGCATAAAGTATAAATATATATTTATACTTTATGCTAAAATCTCTCTTTGGCAAGTGACTTCCAATGCCCTCATCAATTATTGAACGGATGAGGTGAGATCCATGTTTTTCACATGGCCAGCTATATGTTGGACGTTGACGCGTATGTAGTAAAAAATGTTAATCATTTGTAAAAGATGAAAGAACCAGAAATATTCGACGCAAAGTGAGGGGTGTCCTCGTAGTGTAATGGTTAAAGTGCGAGGCAGCGGAATCGTAATAAGTGAGTTCGAACTCCAGTCGCGCTATTTCGTTCCATTTCAGACAAATACCCTTCGGAAAGGTATGAAACCCCTTATCCTTCCAGCTATGGGTTAAATAGCATCACTACTATTCTTCTAGAAGGATGGCTTTGGCATTAGCTAACTCACGAAGGTTGATATGCCATTAAAACAAAGAAACCAAATTATACACATAGAGTGGCTCTCAGAAACTAATCAGATTTTTTTTGTATGTTTATAACCTTTTTGATGACTGATTGATTTTAACGGTATGTCAACTTATCTGGGGTTATTTCATGTTTAGAGGTTAGGGAATCACATTCTTTACAGTTCATATCTAAATTTTTGTGTTGTTTCTTAAGATTGGTTTGGTTTTATGGCACATCAACCTTTGTAGGTTATTTAATGCTAAATCCGGTTTAGGCATATATATTAGATATACATGATTTGTAAACTTAAGTCAATAAAGTGAAATAGTTCCAAGTATTGCGATGTATCCCTAACAATTCAAGTAAAAATCAGTCATCTGTTTACACAATGTTAAATTAAACAGTTCTTTTTCTAACAATTCAATTGGACATAAGTCAATAAAGTTAAATGATTCCAAGTATTGCTATGTATCAGTAACGAATCAATTAAACATCAGTCATTTGTTTACACACTGTTAAATGAAAATGTGGTTCTATTTCACACAATTCAGTTTAGCCTGAGTCATTTGTTTGCACTCAGTTTAAACGTCAAAGTACACAGTTTAAATGTCAAACGGTTCTATTTGACCCATAGATAGGACCCTATCAGGTGCTCTCACACCAGGCTAGAGTGGACCTGGTAGCAATGGTTATAAAGGGGTACTCCGCATTTGTCAAAGCTCCAGCATTACAGCCTCACCATCAGATTGTTTAGTGTCATATCGTTGGGGGAGGGGACTGCAGAGGCGCAGCCGGTGTATTCTATAACCTCCCTGCAGCTGACTCGGCTGTGTTTTTTAAGAGTTTTTTTACACTCGATTTTATCGAATACAAATAATTTTTAAAGAGATTTATTTTTTATTTGACCCATAGAACCCTAACAAGTGTTACCACTCCAGGTCTCTTGGAGTAAGAATTACAAAGGAGTATTCCATACTCCCTCGAGTTTCAGAACTATACCCTTACCAATAGATGTGGTTAATGTCATACCCAGAAGCCCAACTTTTGTTTTGGATCATCTTCCCTCTCTGCAGTTAGCGTATTCTATGTCTTGCTAACAGAGCGAAGTTTTCGTTATGTTTGGCAAACACTCAAACCATTATACCAATGGCCTGGGAGACTGGGTTTCAATCCTTGATCGAGTCATACTAAAGACTAAAAAAAAATGGTACTTGATGCCACCTTGCTTAACACTCAGCATTATAAGGTATGGAACAAGGGTAAAGTGGAACACGTCAGGGAAAGGAGTTGCGCCTTTCCCTAAACTTTGGTGTAATAGCTAATGAAAAGGGAGCCTTCGAGTCACCTTCGACTAAGGTCGCCAAATTTACTTTACTTATGTCATTGCATTAGAATATTTTGTTTTCCCAGTCATCAGTGGATAAATCTGCTTGTTAGATTCTACTTAATGCAATAATAGAAATCCATCAAGAGCTTATAAAACAATCAAGTTTGATTTTCGTTTTATTTATATTACTCATCCTTCAACTGGTTAATGATAAAGATTCAGTAATTAATCAAGGAGTCAGATAAAAAGATATCGCCTAATTACGATTGAAGGAAACATCTCTCTCTCTCTCTCTCCTATTTGATTGTATTTTAACTGTGTGAACCGCAAACGTAAAAATCGTCCATTTAAAGCTGATAATAGCAAGTCATTTTGAATTAACAACATTACTACTTGCAAATCAGAGTATTTGTTCAAACTAGATGACCCGAAAATCTATCGGATTCTCGATTAGACAGCAGCCCATGAGAAAAAAAGTGAAGTATCTTGATTTGCATTTTATGGTTTTCTTTTTAAAGCAAGAATTTGGGTGATAAAATGACGTTTAGCTCAGAAGATAGTATTAAATTAACATTCAGTTTCAAATTGGACAGGAAATTCATCGAAACTGGGATATTTTAAGTTTTTGCTCAAATAAACATTTCGCTATGATGTGCCGTTTTAACTGGGTCACAGTTACATACATCATGAACTTTTGATAATTGGTCGTATTATATATCGGCTTTTTTATTTTATCTATTTTTTTATTCTATTTTATTTTTTTGTTTTTTTGGGGGGGGGGTTCCTGAAATCGGCTTTTTTATTTTATCTATTTATTTATTCTATTTTATTTTTTGTTTTTTTTTGGGGGGGGGTTCCTGAAATGAAGGCAACTAATAAAAAAGAAACTACTTTGTACAGAAGTCGAATCTTCATTCTTCCGATTTACAAGACATTTTGTTTGGAGTTGAAGAAAATGTTACTCGCTTGGGGAGTTCCGTAAATACGTCTATTCCGTGGGTTGACACTGAAAAAGGTTGATTCCCCCTTTCAACCGCTGAAAGGTAAATTTTGGCGGAAGAGGAATTATGGGATATTTCCATTCCCTTCTATTTTATCTTATTTTGTTTGCGTATGTGAATATTTGTTTTATTTTGGGAAAAACATTATCAATTTATCAATCCCCTTAATATATACACGAGTATACACAAATATAAACGTTTGTTATATGTAGATTGTTACTTGTTCAAGAAAAAAAAAATAACGTCTTCGATAAATTGTCTAACTTCTACATTTACTCATAGAAGTATTGTTCAAGAAAATTAATCGCTTTTTTCCTTCTCTCTCTTTCATTATATATATATATATATATACATGTGTGTGTGTGTGTGTGTGTGTGTGTAAAATAAAAAGAAATGTTGTACTTCCCCTAAATTATTATTAAATCTGTACTTCCCCTAAATTATTATTAAATCTGGAGAATTGCGTTGAAATGTATGAAGAATTTAAGTTTTAAAAAATTAAAAATTTGATTTGCTGTTGAAAGTGAGTTTAGAATATACGTCTAGTTACTTTCAACCGGTAATAATAAAAAGAAAAATCGGAAGTGGACAAATGGGGAGGAAACGCTTCACCCCTCTTCTACCTCCTCCCATCCTCCCTCCAGTGTCTATTCTGAATGTAATTATTTTATCCATTAGATCTGAAGAAGTCCTGTTATTTTTGGTGTTATTGATTCATATCAATACCCGTAACAGGATGGAAATAAATTTATAATCCTAATGTGACCGGTTTTTGTTTTTCTTAAAGGAATTATTGCTCTGTAATGTCAGTTACATAGTGCTCTTTACCAGGAAAATTCAAATGTTCATAGTTGAATAATTTTTTTGTCCTGATGGAATTATTCCCGACTCCGGTTTAACTGTACTGAATAATATATATATATATATATATATATATATATATATATATATATATATAATTTTCCACTTTCACTATGTCATACAAACACTGATAGGTACAAAGATGTTAATATATAGATTCCTATATCTAGAAAAACGGGAAATAAATCCGACAGTATAAAAATATACAAATTTGAAAAACATAAGATCTTCCTAGGTTAATTTTATTTATTGCTATGCTAAACGTTTCGTCTTTTAAACCTTCATCAGGGCGGATGAATTTTTAAATGAAACGAAAAGATGAGAAAGTTTTCTATTTCCGTTGATGGCGTTCTGTTTCAAATTTATGTGATGAAATTATTGTTCGACAATTTCTTTTAAAAATGTTATTTCCTTACAAAAATCATATCATATCAGTTTAAAAATTCATATAGCGTTATGAAGTTTTAAAAACCGAAACGTTAAACGTTGGGAAATAATTCAAACTATAGATAAAACCATTCTCTGAAGACCTTGCGTTTTTTCATACAAGGTAAACTATAAATGTATATCTGATATGAACATTTCAGATCTTGTAATGTTTAGCAATGTAAACTTGCAGGCCATTGTCAGTGAATTCTATTCTCACTTGGTGCCCCATATTTCCGGACTAGACTGAACTTAATAAATGACTGCATTTAACACAAGATGAAGTCTCCAAAATTTAATAGCGGTTTATTTATTCGCACTGCAATGATCATTTCTGACAACATTATGAATAGATCAGCAGTTCCGCTTAGGATCAGAGTGCACACGTTTTTTTTTTAAATTACAAGATAAGATTTTAAAAGTATGAATTTAAAAAATATCAAAATTTTCAAAACGATGACCTCATTAACTATTTCAAATATATAACTCCAAATGGGATACTACATGAATGAACACGCAAAGATCTGAACACCAAATGTTGAAAAATTTGATGTGAGTCATTGCCCGGTGTTTGTAATTAAGTCAGTTGAGACAGGTAACAACTATTCAAATATTCGACGAAACCGGATGTATATTCAACACAAGCGACGGAATGTTGCATTCACTTATTATAGATCACAATTTATCATAAATCACTTTTGCAAAATATGCAACAGCAAACGACGTAGGAAGAGTAATTTGATATCTTTTCTACGATTTATCAATTTGACAAAAGACTGAAACTTCCTCCCTACACATTAAGCTAATTGATACCGGCATTTTTGGTCTATATATTGATGGAACAATTAATCGTTTTTCGATATCAACCGTCTTAGAGTTTGAAGATTATTTATTCTGTTTCTTCTTTTAATTTTTCTGCAATGCTTCATCGACTTAGAACTCTGAACTTTTCTGTTAAAAATTCTCTGTGTTGAAACTCTAGACTATTGATGGGGCACATGACTAGCGGACGAGGGGCTACTGACTGCTTCTATGTGCACCCCCCACTCCCGTTTCAAACTGCTTAAGTGTACAGATTCTTTGTGTTTCCTTCACAAAACCGACTAGGTCTGCAGAGACAACTCGTACCAATCTGTGATCGCCCCTTGTCTCTTTTATTCAGTTCTAGCTTTCCTTTTCTGCCATCATTTGAATCAGCTGTTTCACTTCCGGAACCCACAAGGCAAACTGCCTCATCTGGCTCATCCAACTCTCTAATCATTTTTTGTGATTTGTCTTAATCTTGCAAGCGCGTACTTTTTTATGACTTGATTCTTTTGTATTGTCAACTGTGATGGACGAGGTTATGAAAATAGTTGCCCCCTTGAGACGATAAGCAAGATTATCCGCAGTTTTAAACCAGATCAGCCGACAGTATAAAGAGTAATAATCGTTCAATAAAGTTCACAGACCGGATTTTCTGGATCGATCCTATTTCAAGTGGCTTTGACCGATCAAATCGTGATTGGGTCAGCTTATGTAAAATGGGCCCCCCTAGCCATTAATTCTTTTCTCTTGTTTGGTTATCTTTTAATGTACCTCCAGGATCCTTGGATTGATGTGTGTATCGGTTGCTTCAATTTCTCTGGTTGATTCTTTTGGATCCGATTCTTTCGAATTCCTTTCTCTAGATCGATTTATCAGAATCAGTCAAACTACTTGATTAATTCCTTTTTCATAATTAGTTTCATCGCATTAGAAATTTAATTAGTTTTTCTTTCTTCTCTTCTCTATAAGCTTGGGTATCTCTGTACAACTTATGTTGTCAAGCATCTATTGTTTGGTTTCTTTGTTTAATGGCATACCAACATTCATGGGTTATTAATAGCAAAGCCATCACTATAGAAGAAAAGTAATTGTACTATTCAACCTATAGGTGGCGAGGTTAGTGAGTTCATACCTTTCCCAGGATTATTAGATCAAAAGTGAACGTATAAGTGTGACAGGAGTTCGAATTCGTTTACTAAGATTCCACAGCCCAGTGCTTTAGCCACTACTCCACAGGGACTCATACAAGTCTCTCTGGGAATCAATATATTCTCAGTGATAAGGGTGGAGCGCTTACTGAGTCAGTTACTCAAATTGACAAAATTTGGACCGAACATTAATACTAAATAAAACAAACAAGTTATCGAAAAACATAATATTTCATTACTCTGTATTATGAATGAGTCGCTTTTATAGCTAAAAAAAAAGTTTTGTTCATGTGTGTGTAGTATTTTTAGAAAAACCAACATACAAACGGCTAATAAAACTTTGTCTTATAATAACAATGACATTTTTCAAATACTCTATAGTGAGACCAAGAAGCGTGACCACTACTCCATTTTATTTTTTATTTTATATCTTATGTATTTTTAGAGTGCTCAGTTTGAGATAGAGCTGTTTTTTTATGTATATATAATATTGCATAATACAATATATTACACTTCTCGGCCTGGCATATATATATATATATATATATATATATATATACGTGTGTGGGTACGAGGTTGAGCTGAAAAGTTTATAGGTGGAAAATTTCATATAATGACGTCATATCTGCCGTTGATGACATTTTTTACCTTTGGGATCCAAACACTGTAACACTGATTGAACAAGTGTGTAGACTGCAAGGGGTACTATGTTGAAAAAATCTTATTTTACACATTCCATGAGAGAATCTTGGTCATCCTATGAAATTTTTAGCCCCCTGTATATACCTTTCTGGGGTTAAATCAAAATAAACAGCCAACATAAAAAACACAAAGTCAATACGGGTTAGAAATGTAACAACACTTTTTCTTTATATAGTTCGTTGTAGGCAGCGGTTTTAACCCTTCCCATTCGGTCTGAGTTGAGTGTAAACAGTCTAGGAGTGAGTCAAGTTTTTAGTTTTCGAAGTCTGGTACAATGTTTGGGTTCAAGAGCGGTGGTAGTCTGTCTCTCTCTCTCTCTCTCTCTCTCTCTCACTCCCAACTTTTCTCGGACTGTCTTCAGACCCTCTCTTCGGATTCACCGTCTGAGATGTCAAAAACTCCAGCTTATTTTGAGACTAATGTCCGAGCGGCCTGGAGGTTGTCTGGGTATTTACTCATCTTTATTGTCAATTTCTCAGTATCCTAATTTTCATTAAAAAGTTTTTTTTTCCTAATTTGGGGCAGTGTCCAAGCTCTTTTTAGTGGTCAGAGGGCTGGATCCGTCCTTTCAACTCCCACCCGCTTTAATTTCTATCTCTCACTTTATATCTGGTGTATCATCCGGGTCTTAGAGCTTCCGTGTTTCTCAATCTAGCCCACATTCCTAGACGGGCACATCTTTTTGTGATTAATCTTATTTTCGAAATTCTATATGAAGTTGCCAAAGAATATTAACCCAATATTTCTTTATCAGATCGGTCATCCAGACTTTTCTAATGCAACCAATTGAATCTTTTTTGATAATCTCAGAGACGGCCCTGATAGTTTGTCCTACCTGTGTGGACATTTAGACGTTTTTCTTAATTTTACTCTCTAGGTTGTTTTTTTTTTTTTTTTTTTTTTTTTTTTTTTTGTCCAAGTTGCCAATTATACCTTGAAGCATTTTAAGACTTCCGAGAATTTAATAGATTCTTTAACATAGGAGTGTTTTTTTTTTTCTTTTATTTTTTTTTTAAATTTTCTTGCCAGAATTAAAATTTCCATCAGATCCTCCAATCCGGACATCTTATAAAGCAAACAATCTGTTTCCTATCTGATAATTTTCATAAACAGCCAGATATTTTTATCTCCAAATTTTAGTTGTCTAGATAATATTAAGTAATTAAGATTTTTTTTATCAGACCTACCTTAATGAAAACAAACCCGTTCTCTTCTCTGACAACATCAGACATTTTTTCGCCTGAACTGACTGATTTTTCAAGGCATTGTATCTTTTGAATTTCCAATGTTTTCTTTATCAAGTACTTTAGATTTTTACAAAAGTACATCCATGTCCCTTTCCATTTGGTCTGTTTGCCCTAAATTGATTAACCCTCTTTCCGAATTCCAGTATCACATAAACCATTCTGTTTTTAGGGTTTCCAAATATTTTTTGTACAAATAATATTTAAGCTGTTAACTTTCTCTTAAGAGTACAGCATTTACTTTTTCACATAGTCTCTTACTTTTAATTGATTACCCCCCCTCTAAATTTCAGTGTCAAATATATATGTCACATTGTGCTTTACATATAATTAATTTTTTTTAACAATATCGTTTTTATTATCATTCTTGAGCATCGTGTGGTGTAATGGTTAACAAGCAAGGGTAGTAGATCACGTATGGGCATTTGAAATTGTCGTAGACTCTTGAAAATTCACTATGTTATTGCTATACATCTTATGAGATGACTGACCAATTTTTCTGATTTCAGCTTCAAATGAACAGCTACAGCAGCAATTGGAATACACCCTACTAAAGTTTGATTGTCAAAGCTGGTGAATTTCAAAAATGCAATCTGACACTTTAGAAGGACGATACGTAATAAAATTCTGTTAAAAACTTGGAAAAAATGCCACAGAAACGTATGGAATGCTTCAGACTGCTTTTTGACCATCTTGTATGAATTGAGCATTAGTTTTTGAGTGGCATAAGAGATTCAAGGAAGGCACGGGGTCTGTGAGGAATGATGGGAGGTGTGGAAGGAGTAAAGAAGACAATACACCAGAGTTGATTGGCCAATGGGTTAGGCTTAGGGTTAGGGTTACTATGTTGAGGTTTTAAGGGAGTTCAGGAAGAGATTCATAGGGAAGAGGCCAGCACTCTTCAAATCGGCTCAGTGGCATTTCCACCAGGACAATGCACCTGTCCACAACTCCATCCTTGTTACAGACTATTTGACCAAGATGGGCATCAACTCAGCTCCTCACCGTCTCTATAGTCGAGACCTTGCTCCCAGTGACTTTTGGTTATTCCCTAAGCTCAGAGGCTGTCGTTATGAGATAATTGAGGAAATGAAAGAGGCTGTGACGAAGGTCATTGACACGCTCACACAAGAGGACTTCGATGGGTCCTTCCAGAAGTTGTTGGAACGGTACAACGTGCATTACAACCGGAGGAGATTACTTCGAAGGGGACTAGATTTTCATGTGTGTACTATCAATAAAAGTGCCCATACGAAAAAGTCTGGAAACTTATCGTATGCACCTCGTATGTCCAGTTTCAGTGATATTTTAACACCCAACTTACCCAGATATTTCTAACTTATTGCTCCCCAGAAGATTCAGTCAGGTTCATTGCTTGATGTGTACCTAAGAGTCGAAGAAACAAGATATTCTTTGACATTGATCCCATGAACGTTGGGATCCATCACAATAAAAAGAGGGGGTATTGAATTACATTTAATCCCCATTGGAGGGTTGCTAAATAAATATACTGTTATCATTCATAATTTGCTTTTCAGGGGGCATTGCCTTCCTTTCTTGGCTGTTTCGGAGAAGAAAAAGTTCAGTTTATTGCGCAAAAGAACTTTTAAGTAGTTGTTGTTGTTGTCATTATTATTATCATCATCATCATCGCATAAGAATTCCAATTAAGGATTCTTTTTCTGCAAGTTGCCAAATTATACCTTGAAGCATTTTAAAACTTCCAAGAATTTAATAGATTCTTTAACATAGGAGTGTTTTTTGTTTGTTTGTTTTTATTTTTAAAAAAATTTTCTTGCCAGAATATTAATCTAACCTTTATAACGCAGCTTATTATAGCTTTAACAAGTTAAAAAAAATATCGATTTTCTGTCAGATTCAGAAAGTTTTGGATTATTGTATCTTGCAATTTTCTGTTTCTTGCCAATTAAAACAGAAAAAAAAAAAAAAAAAAAACATCTTCGCTGCTTTTTATATTTAGATTTTTGTGTCTGAAGCACATAGATTTACGGATTTATAAAGAAAGGGATAAGAAAACAAAACAAAAACACGGCCAATCCATACGGAGGGTGTGATCTGGCAAGCAAAAGAATTTCAACCGGGAGCAGGGATTGATCTTCTCTCAGTGGTCAGTCTAGTCGTAGGCTGAAAAAAATTTAGGCCTGTATTTAACCCCACCTCTTTGGGTGTGGTATATGGCACATCAGCAGTTTAATTGAGGTGACGAGGCGTATATGATACGAGAAAAGCCAAAAGTCTTCAGGAAGGTTCCAGGACCGTGTTCCCATCATCTTTCTTTCAATTAAACTTTTTATACGTATTTATATCTTCAAAAATATTTTCGCGTTCTATCTGAAGAAAAGAACACGTCTATAGAAGATGAACAGATACTACACTTAAATCTCGGCTCTAATGTCAGGAAAAGTAGTTTTCAGTTAGTCAAATGACCATAAAATGCAAGGCTATTTTATACCTACTGTTATTTGACATCACCCTGTCGGCGGGGTTCAGAATATGCTAACTGTACTCCCTTTGCAGAGGATTAAGACCCTCTCCAAAGGGATCACATGGGTTGGACACAAAATTGCATCTGATAGTTAGGCACCAGTTCTGGATAACTAGGGTATGAGGAGTACCCCTTAATTGCCATTACTCCCATATCCACTCTGATCTGGAGTAGAAGTACCGGTTTGGGTCCCATCTATGGGTCAAATAGATCTATTTGTGAATTATTCGTATTCGATCGGATCGTACGCTAAATAAATAAATAAATAAATAAAAATCTTAAGAAATGTAAATATGAACGATTCTTTAACCTCAAGACATAAAATAAGCCAGGATAGGTTGACATGCCGTTAAAATTGATTATTCAGTCATACAACCAGACAAGGGCACCTCAAGTGGAGTAATGGTTAGCAAACTAGATTCGCAATCCATTGTTAGTGAGTTCAATTCTCACTGATCAGCTTATACTTCCCGCCTTGTTCCACATCTAAGCTAAACTTAGTAAATTTATTTATTAGATGATACAATTATACTATATAAAATACAACACAAACAGAAAAAAAATCACTATTTGACTAACATAGACTTGTATGTTTCCCTTCTCCCTTGGCACAACATTCCAACACTCAAAATCGGTTAATAATCCACTGAATAAAAAAGTGTTTCACTCAGACTAGGTCTCCACATCTGCTGGGCTCTACAGAAGATGACTTCATTCGCTGTTACAAATCGTTTCTATTTTCTCCCGCAATTAGAGCCATTTAATTTAATCAAGAGACCCCGGATAGCATAACAATTTCTCCCTCTTGGAACAGAAAGTCTCTAATTTGGAAGTTTGAACAAATACGTGCAATGTTTTTAGATACCAAAAAATGCGCCGTTTTTAAAAAGTTCACAAAATATCGGCTGATTATCGGATTTTAATTGGAATTTCGGTTAAGTGATAAGACAAAGATTATTTTAAAAGAAGTTTCTATTCAAAATTATTTTCTTAATCTTTTTTTTTTTTTTTTTTTTTTTTTTTTGATGTGTCAATATTTACTAAAACATTACTCAGGATTTATTTCACTTATATACAGCACACAGGTCTCAGGTTTGCTAACTGTTACGTCGGAATGATGCTGTCCTGGATAGAATTTTCAACCCATATAAGTATCGATTTTCTATCCGGAACAGCATCATTCCACCATAACATGAAATGAGCAAGAAAAGTTCCCTGTGTAGCAATTACAGATTCTTCAGTCTTAAAAAAAAAATTTAAACGGTAAATGCATAATGCAAGCCGTAATAGTAATTGATCGTATCTAAAAAAAAAAAAAAATGTTAAGATGTTAGCTTAATGGAGCTACCATTACAACTTGCTCAAGTTGACTTACATCATACGGGTGACAGTCCAAAATATGGTAGGTATTTATTCTACACCCTATCCTTACCATATATACTCATGTATAAGTCGATCTTGTGTATAGGTCAATTTTTGATTTATGCTCACGAAATCATAAACTTTTGAAATGAATTTCTAAAGCTAAGAATTGCACTTGTTCCTTCCAATTATGTTTGAATTTAGACGATAGAAATTTATTATTTGTATAATAGGTTGATACTAAGTTTTTTCCCCCCAAATTCCGTTTTCAAATTTCTACAAGAGTATATATGCTATCAACACGAAAGAAAGACGACTGTGTAAATATCGCTTATATGCATATTTTGGCCCTGGCAAGGGTCCAACAGTTCTTACATGCATATTTGGACCCTGGCAAAGGTCCCGCACTTATTTCTAAAGCCCCAATCAATTCTAATTCTTTCCAACTAAATGCATTTAAATCATACGATTAAAGCACGCAATATATACAAAGTTAGATGAATCAAGTAATAAATCAGCTTTACTTGATATTTTCAACCCAGATGTTCGAACGTATTTTGAAAAATATGAGAGATACAGCCATTTTCAACTCTTTTTGAATATTGATTAGATTCTTGCCTAGGCTGCATCAAAAAATCGATCTGTATTCAAGGTATTAATAACAAAAGGAAGAAAATCTTACGTTTCTTATGCAAGCACAACACTTTCTCGTAGATTAGCTTGCCATATATCTGACCAAAGTGCAATTTGGCAACATAATACGGACAAAGCACTTATACAATATCTGTATACCATTAGGGGGGCTCATAAGTTTTGTTATACGGAGTTTTTTTTTTTTTTGGTACGTGCAAGTTTGCGCTGCGTATATCACATGACTGAAGCCGTTTAAGCTGCAGTGGAAATATCCATTGTAGTTGATATTATTGGGGTAGTTGGTACGCTTACATGACATACATTGCTTCATTCCATGTGTGATTTAAAAGCCACACAGATGGACGCTTAACGTTGTCTAATTCGGAAACTTATGCTTTATAAGTTCGAACTGCACCCTACCCCTCCCGCCCCCAAATCATCCAAAATTATTTGTTGTGGGAAAGATGAAAGTGAGGTTGATCACAAAAGAAATTTCGGTCGGGTCGTAAGCGCCTCGACGATCAAGTTGGTCTAAAATCGTGGATTCCAAGGTCGTGCTCCAAGCCATAGAAGCAAATCTACATAAGTAGCATACAGAGGGTATCAGGCGAGCTCGGCATCTCATAGTCCAGTATGGTTTACCACCCTGAAACCCTAGCAAAAGCATTAGGAGCTGCCAAATTGTACCTCATCTTACCAAAATATTACAAAACATTTTATTCACTCTAGTATTTATAGAAAAAGCATTTCCTATTAAAAAAAAAAAAATACAGATTTTTGATTGGTTTGGTTTCTTTGTTTTAATGGCATATCAACTCTTTTTAGGTTATTTAATGCCAAAGCCATTCTCCTAGAAGAACAGTAGTGGTACTATTTAACCCATAGCTGGGAGGATAAGGGGGTTCATACCTTTCCCAAGGTTATTTGCCCGAAAGTGAACGTAATAGCGCGACTGGAGTACGAACACAGATTTTTATGTTATTTCTATTAAAGCAAACCAATCGAGAATAACTAAAATAACTGACGTCTTAGAAGCAGTTATTCTAAAAATAGATTTCATACTGGGGACATAAATGACGTCAGCAACATAAAACACAACGCTGAGTTAAAAATCAAAGACAAAATGATTATTAAAATCAAATAAGAAATAATTTCCCTATTTCTTTCTTTAATAATTGAAGTCAAGTGAAAATATTTGAAATTTATATATTTATGAACATTGTGAATATTTTGACATGATTTGGATCTTACATATAAATGTCAAACAGGAAAACAAGAGGCGTTTACGAAGATATGATTACGTTAAGTTGTCAGTTACTTTTAATAAAACATGTCTAAAAGAAACATTGTTGCCTAAGTACATACCGACACACACACATTCTCTCTCTCTCTCTCTTTATATATACATATATATTCATTTCTATGTAAGGATAGCGTAGACGCAGTCAACGGCACTTGGTGACTGTTGTAATATGATTAGAGACGCCCGAGTTAAAAATAGAAAGGATCAGCAACTAATCGGCGACGAGTTTTGATTGGCTGGAAGAAACTCAAACAGAAAAGCCGTTAGGAGATTGGACGCGGGAGAGAAAAGAGGAAAAGAGAGTTTGGTTAGAGATCAAACAGAACGCAATGAAAACGGAACCGGCGATCAAGCACGTGCGAGAAATACTACCGAAAACGAGAAAGTTATTATCATGGTCTGTGTCTGTTCTCTTTCCCTCTCTCCTCTCGATGTTTTATTTCTGTTAGTCTAGCTAAAGCAGTTGACCCATTTATAATACGCTGTTTCTCTTTTTCTCGACGATTAAAAAAAGGTGTAGTAG
Source organism: Sepioteuthis lessoniana (assembly GCA_963585895.1). Classification (NCBI taxonomy): domain Eukaryota; kingdom Metazoa; phylum Mollusca; class Cephalopoda; order Myopsida; family Loliginidae; genus Sepioteuthis; species Sepioteuthis lessoniana. The sequence continues at coordinate 4,461,316 of OY757912.1, forward strand.
CGAATAGATATTTGTATTTACGAACCAAGACAGTGTCTGATGTATACTCACTTCTTTTTTTTTCCTCACAGTAGAGGTTACCACAAGTTCTGACTGGTCGTGGTACGCTCATAGATCCGTGGTGGTGTAAGTGTCTCTTTGTTGTAGTAGTAGTACAAACGTACATTTGAGAATGGTAGAATTACAAACTTTTATAAGGTGCCGTGGTAAGGTTACACTGTTTTTGCCTATTTAATCAAAATGAATAAGTAGATAGTAATAATAGGAGCGGTACAAGTCTCTGATAAAATCGGTGTTCTCCTAAAGACCACTAACTAAAACTCAAAACCGGGGTGGGAAATTCGACTGGAAACACAGATAAGAAATCTACGACAACAAGATATAAGGACCAATGATATCAAAACAAGAATAGACAGGATGCAACAAAACAGCAGATGTAGGTTATGTGGTGATAGAGACGAAACGAACAATCGCATAATAAGTGAATGCAGAAAATTAGCACTGAAAGAGTATAAGACTGGGTGGACAAGATGATTCACAGGGAATTTTGCTAGAAATTGAAATTTGACAATTCAAACAAATGGTATATGCACAACCCAAAATCTGTCCTGGAGAATGAGACGAACAAACTCTTCTGGGGTTTTGAGAAAAAAACGGATCACCTAATCTTAGCCAGACAACCAGACCTAGTTATGAAAAAAAAAAGATCTTGCCGAATTGTGGACTTTGCTGTTCCAGCTGACCACAAAGTGAATTTGAAAGAAAGATAAGTACCTGGACTTTGCGAGAGAACTGAAAAAAACTATGGAACATGAAAGTGACGGTGATACCAATTGTAACTGGTGTTCTCGGTACAGTCACCAATGGTTTGGTACAGGGACTGGAGGACTTGGAAATAAGTGGACGAGTGGAGATCATCCAAAGTACAGCATCATTAAGATCAACCAGAATACTGAGAAGAGTCCTGGAGACTTGAGACTTGCTGTCACTCAAACTCTAGTGAGAAACCCTCAGTTAATGCTGGTTTGTTTGTGTTAGGATGGTTCAAATGCAAAGGAAAGTAAATGTTTTGTTTGCTTTATGGCAATTTTTTGTAGAGTTCAACGATATATAAAAAAAAACTGCTTATGTCATTAATGTGTTGTTGATTAATTTCATTGACTGATTATTTATACATTTATTTTAAATCTTACTCACCCATTAAGAATAGTTTTAGATAAATAGAAAAGGGAGAAGACAATCGTAAGTTAAAAAATTTAAACCACCATAATGCACATATACACGCGTGCACGTACATATATGGGGTCGAAGGGACTCCAGTCTTATGAGAAAACTTTAGTTAAGGCAACCTTAAAACTCCAAAATTAAAACTGATGAACTCTATTTATTCTCCGTCCCACCACCGGACAAGTACGGCACAAGGCCTTTTTAAAGTGGGTCCGGACGTAGGGCCGCAGCCCACACGCATCCAAAATCCAAATATTCCTTCGGCCCCGTCGGCACCCTCAAAAGAAGCGCCCCAGAGGACAGGAAACAAACAACAAACAATTGGTAAAACTGATGAAAGAAGTTCAGTATCAAACGTCAACTGACATTTAGGTATCCATTGACTGGAAAAGTCTAAGAGAAGGTATTCAGAAATAAAACCGACAATTTGTATAATAGTCACCTGTTGTCTTGCTTTACTTGTCACTGGGCTGTTACACAGCAGATCGATAGAGTGGCATAGCCTGCTGTTGAAGCTTACGTCACGATAATCCAACGGCCTACAGGTGGCTCACAACTTTATCATCTTATTAATTTTTCACGAGTTGAATTAGTTATTCATCTAAATATTTTGGTTGTAATTGTATCGATAAAGACAGCCACATCTTGATAGATAATAGCTATCATCACCATCATCATCATCATAGGGCGTGCCGGAAGCAGGGATTCATTTTACTCTCTCACCATCCGTCCCAATCGGCTATCGCTCGAGGTAAGTCCTCAAGACGCACCTAATGTCTGCACAGAGCAGATGAATGGAAGTTTTCGCTGATCAGTCAACACTGTCCATATGGGGGAGTTTTGGGGAGAATGTCGCAAATGAGTTCCTCTTTATTTAAGAAGTAAACTTAAAAATCTAAAGTTGGTATTACAATAATTTCATTTCTTGTGTAACTTTTCACTTTTTATCATATGATCATTTTCAAACACAAATGGAAACGTTTTGAAATATTGTAAAAGATATCGATATCATTATTCTAATTTTTATATGTGAACATGTTTTGACTTTATATAAATATAGTGTTGAGAGTTTAAAAGAGATCCTCTGAGACTGAAATTTCTTTAACAGACAATTTATTGGTTGCATAATCTAGCTAATGTTTTACCATCTTTGTTCTTTTAGACAATCCCAAATCAGAAACATGGTTACAGAATGAACGTGTAGGTGATTGTACAACACATTGTCTCACAGTCTGGAAATTTTATAGGGGTGTCAAGCGCTTTGAGGTCTTCCAGGTGACTTTATTTTAGTGTGAGAGGGTCGAGTGCTTTGAGGTCTTCTAGGTGGCTTTATTTTAGTGGGAGGGTCGAGTGCTTTGAGGTCTCCCAGGTGGCTTTATTTTAGTGAGAGGGTCGAGTGCTTTGAGGTCTTCCAGGTGGCTTTATTTTAGTGAGAGGGTCGAGCGCTTTGAGGTCTTCCAGATGGATTTATTTTAGTCGATGAACCTGTGGTTCTGAACTTTTCAACCAATAACACAATTGATCTTCTATCCGGAACTGCATCATTGCGACATAACATTAAATGAGCATAAAAAGCTCTATGAGTTGCAATCAAAGTTATACCAGTTTCAAAAACGTTCTAACAGCAAACGCGTGGTGCAAACCATAATTGTAAGTTAAAAAAAACCCCTTAGCTTAATGGAGCTACCATTGCGACTTGCCTAAATTCACTTACACCACGCAGGTGACAGTTTAAAAGATGAGAACTATTTCTCTCACTGCCTGTATCGATCATTAATATATACTGTATATACTATTGATGTGAGAAAAAATAATCGGCGAGCTAGTACGAAAAGAGTTCAAGATTAGACACGACAAAGTTGGGAAGGAGATCCACTGAGAATTGTGCAAAAGATTAAAATTTAACCATACAATCGAATGGTGTATGTACGACCGAGAATCTGTACAGAAGAATGAGATGCATAAAATTCTCTGAGATTTGGAGATACAAGTGAATCATTTAATCCCAACCAGAAGACTAGACACAGTGTCATCTCGTACATTTTACTGTTCCAGTAGATCGTAGAGTGTTAGTTTTCTTACCAGAGAGCTAAAAAAAAAGCTGAGGAACATTAAGGTGATGGTGATACCAGTTGTAATTGGAACACTTGGAATGCTTCCCAAAAGCACTGGAAAGAACACTAAGGGAATTGGAGATAAGAGGAAGAATCAAGACCACCCAGACCACAGCACTGTTAAAATCAGCTAGAATACTTAGAAGAGTCATAGAAAGCTGAAGAGACTTACTGTCACTCAGACTCCAGTTAAAGACCACCAGTTAAAGTTTTTTTTAAAATCTCACCAAGAATGAAATTATAATAATCAACTTCAAATTAGGCCAGAAGTAAAAGAGTAAGCACGACTGAGTGGGGAAGGTGATCCACCGGGAATTGTTCAAGTGATTCAAAATTGACCACGCGGACAAATGTTTTATGTACAAACTAGAATTTTAACTTTAAATTAAAACTAAATTTTAACAACATTATTAAGGGTCGTTTTGTCGGGAGAAAAATGGATTTGTGCAATTTATTTGTAAATTTTCAAGACTCCCATAGCAAGTGAACATTTTGTGTAATGGAAATGGTGGAAAGATGGGAAGTAAAGTCGAAAGTGAGACATAAGAGAACTAAAAATATGCTATTTGCGAGGAAAGGTTGGAATTTTTCTCTCTTCTTTTTTAGCTTTTAGATAACGATTTACTGGATATACAAATAAATACCATTCTTCCCTTTTCCCTGGGATTTAATAGTCAGAGGAAAAAAACAAAAAAACGGACAATGGTATTTAATAAATGGTCTTAATAAATCAGCCTTCTAAAGAGAGCAGCCATATCTTTTTTTTTTTTTTTCAACAGCTAATCTTAGCCATAACTGTAAATCGTACTTTCAAAAAAGTGCATTCAAAGAGATACGATCTTTGTAGTTTTCCGTGTTAAGTAGAGATTTTAAAACTTCAATTTGTTTATATATAAATCTATAATTTTATCGATTAATATATTTGATCGATTATTAATAAGAGTGAAGATAAATCACAACAACGAGATTATTTCAGCTTCTATTTGCGATTAACACTTGTTAGAGAAACTTTTACTTCATAAAATCATGCTAACAGCATGGAATACCCTGACTCTTTCTCACTATTTGTCCCATCACTCCTGGAAGGTCTTCTAGACAGCATCCAGTGTCCACACAAAGCAAGTCCTTGCTGGTCGGCCAATATTAGCATGTACATGTGTTAGTCCACAAGAGAACGTCACTAATGAGTTCGTCCTTATTTCTCCAACAGTGTTGAACGTCTTGTTCGTCTTACGTGGATGGTTTGTTAGATGGGAAGTAAGTAGCCGTACAACTACTGTTATGTTGGGTGTTGCTTCCAGGATTTGTTCAAAACAACACATAGCATTCTTGTAGAGTCCCCATCTAGCTTTTTCCTTCATGTGTTTCGTTAGCGTTCCATGTGGTGCATCCATACAGTAGTACGGACACAGCTACAGCTTCGAAGAAATCCCGTTTTATTTTATCGGGGGAGAATCAGATTTCCATATGACCTGTTAACAGCATTCACACCTTCGCAAGGCATACGTTAACATCACTTTCAGTAGATGAGATGTTACTGTCAAGGTATGTGAACTTGTTCACCAATTTTAGAAGCTTGTTTCTTTAAGTGGAGATAAAAAGAAACTGTCTCTGCGCAAATTGTATTCAGTATTTTAAATTTCCATAAAGATATGATATCAATAAGTAAATTTTTTAAGGGATATACAAAAAAATATCTTTCTTAATATTTTTTTAGAATTTAGTGGAATTAAAATAGTTGATGAAATTTGATTATAAAAGAAGATAAAGTGTGATTATCATACCAGATAAAGAAGGATTATAACAACTAATAAAGTGAATAACTTTCAACGGAACCCCTTTTTTGTCTTATGTTTTTCTAGTAGAATAACTACATTGTGTAAAACTGGTGTGTTTTTAAGCACAGCGACCTTCATATTCTGGCTATCGACTTGAAAAAGAAAAGTTAAAAAGATGTTGGCGCTACATGACGCCGTTAGAAAAAAGGAAGATATTTTGGTGCCTCCTTCTGGTTTTTAACAGCAACATTTTTTTTTATTTATCTTTGGCGTAGTTCTTTCTTTTAGTCAAAGGCAGATAACCGATTATTTTTCTGAACTGTGGAAGTTTACAAAATGTATAGTAAATAGTAACTTGTACGTACGTTTGATTTTTTAAAAAAATCTACTGTGATAAACGTCGTAATAGATCTGTACAGAATGAAAAAACTATAAATCTTATATTTCTGATAAGACTTTGATGTATCCTTAAGGAAAATTACAAGTGCTTATATTTCTTGTTTGATTTGATAGTTGGATTTTACGAATAAAAAACGAGCACAGTCAAGTGACTCAGTTTACGTTAGAAGAACTTGTGGCGTAACGGTTATCGTCGTATGAAGTGAACTCGGCTACCCAAGTTCAAATCCTGAACGAGGCTGTTCGTATTTCACATAACCCAACTATTCTTTGGAATCTAATAATCCCTTTTCACTCCTGGCAAAAATAGGAGGGCGGACTAAACTCTTTAACCTTGGTATGACAACCGATCCATGAGAAGGAAAACTCTCTATTCAAACCAGTTGTTGAGGGATAGGCTCTGTCAAGTCATCAATTCTTATTCAAGACACGCTACTTAAAAAGTAGCCCCCCAACGACAAATCAAGGTTACTGGACCAGAGAGTGACGAGAAGCTTTAAAATGAAAATGGAGAATTATAAATGATGGATTAAAAAAAAATGGTGATATAGTTTTCGCCGTCGACAAGAAATAGAAAATTAGTAAACCTTAATTCTGTCAAATTTATACACGATAACTAAATTAAATATATACTACGATACTGCAGTCAAGCACTTTAGCTACGGGGACTCCCCTGCCATATTTGTATACATTACGCTATTTGTGGGCTTACCACTGAGTGCAAATGGATGTTGACTGATTTATTTTGGTCACTTCTCTCCAATTACAGAAATGATGAATATATCTTATATGAGTCTAGGAGGGCAAGGACACTTCATTTGTTGTGACAGCATTACCCAGTGGGTGACCAAAATCTCTCAGTGTAAGTAAAAATGATGAATATGAAGAATGTGAGTATACCACAGCCCCTTTTTAAGAAGCACCGGAAGTCGTACTGAGATAAAAATCGTTTGGCTTTGTTACGATTCAAGCCATTTCCTGTCTGATTAATTTCAGCGAATTGGCATCAGGTCACCCACACATGTACGTGACTGGATCTCAAACCATTGATCGCACTTATCATGACTAAGCAAGTCATTTTTACACCAAGAATTGGCGCTTGTCAAGTAAAGAAAAAAATAAGATGGTCAAATCACCCGAAAAGTACGGGTTATTGCTAAATCCCCAAAGTTAAGCAATAATACACCTGTGCAGTACTTAGACGGGTAGCCACTTTGTAAGAGTTTCTCAGTCAGCTGGGGCTGTAGAATACATCGACTGCATCTCTGCAGAGGAATAAGACCCCCTCAACGAGTCTCCTGGATATGACACTAAACCATCTGATAGTGAGGTTCAAGTAATGCTGGAGCCTTAGGGAATGCAGTGTACTCCTTCATTAACATCGCTCCTAGGTCTACTCGAACCCGGACTGGTAGCACCTGATAAGGTCTTATCACAGGGTCAAATAGAACTAAACAGCGTACTGATGCTAAACTGAATTGTTTGAAATGGAACTGTTTTTGTATGCAAAACTGAATTGTTTAAAATAGAACTTTTTTTTGACATTGAAACTGTACTTAGGTGTTTGAATTAGACTGATTGAGATGGAAAAGCACAGCCAAAGCTAAATTGAAAGCTACAAATCATAAAGAAAGAATAAGACTGTGGAAACAGCATTTCGATAATCTACTAGGAAATCCACCGAATAATCACCAGAATTATTAGTAAGCAATTGGACATTAAACTAGGACCATTCACTTAAGAAGAACTCGACTCAGTTCTTAGAAAAATTAAAAATAGGAAAGCCGCTGGGCTTGACGAGATTCCCCCAGAAGTATGGAAGACCAGACAACTCGACAACATACTGCTCCGACACTGTAACGCAGTTTATTATCAAAATCCGATAGACAGATGGATAAAGGGATGAATCCTCCTCTTCCCTAAAAAGGGTGACCTCGGATTAGCCAAGAACTACCGAGGAATAACACTTACATCCATAGCAGCCAAAATTTACAATGCCCTACTATGAAACCGCATAGAACCCAAAATCAACAACATCCTTAGGAAAAACCAAAATGGCTTTCGAAGAAATAGATCCACGACCTTACAAATATTGACTATCCGTAGAATTCTTGAAGGCGTACGGGCAAAAAACCTACAAGCGACAATACTATTTGTCGACTTTACCAAGGCCTTTGATTCCATTCACAGAGGGAAGATGGAAAAAAATCCTACTAGCATACGGTGTACCAGAAGAGACCGTCGCAGCAATAATGATTCTCTTGAGAAACACCAAAGTGAAAGTACGTTCTCCGGATGAAGACACAGAATACTTCGACATTGTTGCAGGAGTACAGCAAGGGGACACACTAGCCCCATACCTCTTTATCCGTCTAGACTACGTGCTTAGAACATCAATTGATAAAATCAAAGAAAATGGCTTCGAGCTGACAAAGAAAAGAAGCAGAAGGTACCCCGCAAAAAGAATAACCGACGCCGACTACGCCGATGACATAGCGATTCTGGCAAATACACCCAACCAAGCCGAAACACTACTGCATAGTTTGGAACGAGTCGTCGCAGGCCTTGGTCACCATGTCAATGCACACAAAACAGAATACATGTGCTTTAATCAAGCAGACGACATTTCCACACTAGACGGAAGCTCTCTGAAACTTGTAGACAAATTCACCTACCTAGGAAGTAGTGTCTCATCAACCGAAAAAGACATCGACACGCGGCTAACGAAGGCATGGACAGCTATCGATAAGCTATCGATCATATTAAAGTCAGACCTAACCGACAAAATGAAACGCAGTTTCTTCCAAGCAGCGGTCGTATCGATACTGCTATGTGGATGCACTACTTGGACGCTAACTAAACGGCTGGAGAAAAAGCTAGACGGCAATTACACAAGAAGGAAGGGAAATTATATGTTCAACACAAGTTTCATGAAATGATCTCAGTCAGTCAAACAATCAATTTAAAAAAAAAAAAATTACTCATTGGGAGTGCCAGTAGATGTGTTCAAAAGAATTTTTTAAAAACTGATTTCTTGGTCATTTTTTTAACACGTGGATGAAACTTGTGTTGAACATATAATTTTCCTTCCTTCTTTTACTAACTAAACATTTTAGTCTTTACTCACAGTCAAGTGGATAATAAAGCAAACAGGTTTATCATTTACACAATAGCGCTAAAGTGTCGTTATTTACTAAAGTTTAGTTGTGATACAAGTCCGACTATATGGATTACCCAGTGAGAATCAAACTCAGTAACAGTGCTCTGATAATCCAGCTCCCTAAGTAATACACCACTTGAATGGCCCAAGAAGTTATTTATTAAGTTTAGCTTAATTGTGGGACGAGTCAGGAGCACCCAACTCACAATGGTCTGCTAATCCAACTTTCTAACCAATACACCACGTAAAATCCCAAGAGCTAAAATATAGCATCTTACTACATCAAAATAATTAAAAACATGAGTAAACGTTACTCTGTTATTTTAACATTTTGTGTAAATGAAGAAAGAAATGAAACAACCAGCACAAGGTCTCTCCCTCCCTCTCCCCTTCTCTCTCTCTCTCTCTCTCTCTCTCTCTCTCTCTTTGATCAGATTTTCTATACTAGCTGAAGTACCCGTCTACACTGGGTAAGATATCAAGACTTGGATTGCCGATGATTATTTTATCTTTATTGTCAATACAAAATTTACACAGATTGATTATAAAGACACAAATAAAATAGATTTATCTGTTAAATATTGTTATCAACCAAATCCCGCCTCTAAACCGCTTTTCAAAGCTACTGTTTACAAGACCAAAAATAAGCCTGGCAGAATTTCTTAACTAAAAACTGAGCAGGCGAAATTAAGGGGGTGCAATAATAACAATTCCACGGAAACAAGATAAATCAAGTTGAAGAACCGGAAGGAAAGAAATCTTCCTGTCTTTATTGAACAAAATGGGTGAACCTTGTCCAATAGTCCAAAGACTGCCGGCAGCTTGAATTCGATTATGAACACATGGGTAGAGTCCAAAAGAAAACGTGCTACAAGAAAGAAAGAACCTCCCCTAAGTTCAGTAATATTCAACAAAAGAGAAACACTTAAATTTATGGGGCTGATGAAGGTTTGTCGTTGTAGGTGGTTAATTGTAAATATTGTTAGGAAATTCTGAGATTTGTAAACTAACTGTTTTTCTTCATTTTATTTAAGGGAATTCAGGACGGAAGGAAAAAAGACAATGATACCCTTAGACTCAAATTCTATAGGAGGTTTTACGACTATTCTGTGATATTGAATGTTTTCTGAACCAGTTGAAATAGTCGGCTCCCACAACCAAAGCGTTTGAAGTATATCAAGGAATCATCTTCAGCAATAACAAGTTGGAGGGTCCGTCATGTGTTCAGTGGCTATTTTTAGCAAATGCTGCTGCGACTAGTTAAATAATTTCAAAGTAAAATTTGCAATAAAAAGAACTAAAAGTAAAATTGCAATGTAAGAGAATTTAAGGAACAAAATTAAATATGAAGATGACACCAAAATCCAATTTCTCATTTAAAGGGTCATGTTTTTAGGGGGCTTTAGTGTGTAATTTTAAATGGTAAGTTCAGCAGCTTTCTAGTTCGGATACTGATCCAAAAAGATAACACAGACAATAAAGTTTTTTCAAAAGGAATTTTATACAAAAGAAATAAGAAAGGGATAGAAAAGATGAAGTTTGCAGATTTTAGTGGAATTCGGGGAACTTATCTGAGAGAGAATGTCCACAAAACAAACTTCTTTGAATTTGTGTATTTTTTTTCTTTTTAGTTTCGTTGAAGAGTTTCAATTTTCCTTAAATTTTGAGTCTTCTGTAAGATTGTCTTTTGGTAGAGTTCACGAGTTGAACTTTATCTTTAAATTGCTTTTCATTGAGTCTTTTTAGTTTTCCTTTAATTTCAATTGAGTCTTCTGTAAAGTTATGTTTTCAGCAGAATTCTCAGGTTGAATTTTTATCCTTTGTTTTAACTTCGTAGAATTTCGGTAGTCGACTTTCGTTTGATTTTAGTTTTATCTCTCGGGAAGCTTCTTGCCTGTTAGAATACCTATCGGCTTTCCAAGAAGCGTGTGATGAACCAGTCTGCCGGTTAAATTTTTCTCACTTTGACAGTCAGGCACCCAAGTTCGTACTGAGGGTCTGATAGTAGTGAGAAGTTGCTTTTTGGTGCCTTATTGTCTGGGATTACTTCTGCCTTTTCCTCTCTGGCCAAAATTAAATGCCACATGTGGTTTGTTTCTTTGTTAGAAAATAATTTTTACAAGCTACTTATAATAAGGATAATCAAGGAAAAATATTTATAGATAAATTTAAACCAAAATTGAATAAAACACGAATCATACACACACTCAATTGGAAACAAACATACATATATATCAAAAGTAAATGAGGAGTAAAGTAGGCTAAGAGAAACACACTCTAAGAAAAAGGAAGGACCTGCATTCATAAAAACCCCACAAGCAACTGAAAACCATTCAAACTACGAACAAGAGTGTGTTCAATTCTCATTGAATACCCCATTAACAAGACCTTGTGCCTTACATGCTCTCTGATGAAGGTACCCAGCTGAAAACATACACGTACGTGGTGCCTTCAATAAGTTTCCAGACTTTTTTGTACAGGCATCTAAAATTGTCGTAGACTCTTGAAAATTCAATATTTTATTGCTATACACCTTATAAGATGACTGACCAATTTTTATGATTTCAGGTTCAAATGAACAGCTACAGCAAGAACTAGAATACACCCTACTAAAGCCTGATTGTCCCAGCTGGTGAATTTCCAAAATGCAATCTGGGCGTGAGGACACTTTAGAAGAACGTCTGACCTGACTATTTTCTGACAACTTAGCTCGCCTATCGCCTCACTCAAGCTAAATGATCCCCCACCCCAAAGTCTTATTTACAATGATTTTCTTTGAAATCAGATTGTTTTTCTATTTCATTAGTTTTCTTGTTCCGATGCCTTTAATGCTGATACTTAATTGATTTTCCGTATTGGGTTTCGTATTTGTTACTCCTAATTTTGAAAAGTAATTGTCTCAAGCCGGAGAATCACTTCAACGGAGAATGATCAACCAGAATAATTTAACTTGAAAATGTCTTAAATTCAGTCAGGAGGAATTAAAATGAAATTCGTTCAACTCTTTTACGTTATATGGGCCCTACTTTATGATCGTTCCTTCTATTGATCTTCTCTTACGATCGGCCAGCTCCCATCTCCTCGTTTCTCTTTAGTTCGCTCTTCACTTCATTTCTTCTTCGCTAATCTCGTTTTGTTGTCTCAGTCACTCTGATATCTCCTTCGTGTCGCCATCTTTCTTCATATTCGTTGATGAAGAATGATAACATGGCTGCAATTTCATGTTCACATTTTATTTTTTATCAATTGACGCTTTTTTATTACTCGCTTGGCTTAAACGGGGAATCAATCAGAGTATGATGGAGCATTCGATCTCTCAAGTTGAAAGTTTCTCACTAACTTCTTCTAACTCTAGAACCGTTTTGGTCAACTGGCTGAAACTATTCGAAGACAGCCGTGATCTCAGATTGAGTTCGAGTTCAACGGCTTTCAATCAAATTGGTTGAACATAATGTATCATTTGGTTAGTTTAGCGGCTCAGGATCTAATTTAAATCCTACACCATACGTCAGCAATAGATTTCACTTATTTATCATGTAACAGAAATATCAATCCCTATTCGCAAATGGTCAAGCAGACAATGCCAACTTGCCTACTCAACTAACAGAAATTCAAACAATAATCTGACTCTATTCGCTTCAGAATGCTTCAACTAAATTGTCTCAAAAGGAAAACTCCAGTCTTTACGCACTAATGGTTCGAACAGATCATATTTGTTTACACCTTCATTAAAGCAATAATTCAATAAGTAATTTAACCTAATTTCAAATTGGATAAACCTACTGTTTATCTTGTCTGTAGTTGGAGATTTTATTTCATTTCTAACGGAAAAGCTCCACTGTAACAGAGAGCAATTTGCGAATCTTTTATGATTAATTGATTCTAACGACATGTCAACTCGTCTGGGATTAATTTATGCCAAAAGGTTAGGGAATCCCGTACATTGTACATATATATTTATATTTTTCTGTAGTTGTTTCTTAAGAGTTTTTTTTTTTGCACACAGTTATATGATATCAAGAATTCCTTTCTAATAATAATAATTTACACACAGTTTTATGGTTTCAAGTATTCTTTTCTAATATTGATATTTTAAATTCAATTATATGGCTTCAAGTAAATATTTCTAAAATTTTCTATTTAATAATAATCTTTGTAATAACACATTCATATGGTTTCAAGTAAATAATACTAATCCTCGATAAACAATTATAGATTTGTAGCAGAAAGAATTTCGCATTTTTGTTTGGCACGTAATTTAATTCGACCGTTTGGGTCGACGCATAATTTCACCCAATCAGGATGACTTATCCTATTCATCCTGGACCATCTTTCTGGGCAGCACAAATTGGGGAAACCGTCAAACAAGCCCTCTTTGGCTGAACAACTTCGTTCAGTGCAGACGTCTCACTGTCTGCTCTTCAATTGCAGCAGCAGCAGCAGCAGGAGGGAAGCTATCTAATTTATGGACCTCTTGCGTCTATTTCTCTTAGACCAAGGGTTCCCAGTTGAATATGAATTAGATGACTTCAATACGCCACACACAGGAACAACTTTACGTTACCTCCAAAATTGGTTATGTCGACTGCGATGCAAAATTCCGCTCCGATACCTAGCTACTTCACCTCTGAGTAACATTTTCTGGAAACATTCACGCTTCTCCCCGAAACAACCAGAACCTCAGACTCACGGTGACTTCAATGTTTCTCTCCTCAAACAGCAAACACGACTTTTACTACACTATGACGAACATATCTCCCTCGCACGTCCAACAACACGCGCAGCTTTCTCCACTCCATAACAACTTCATTTCGTTTCCTTACTTCTTTCCTTCCTACGAGACTTGCAGCATAAACGTAAACTCTTTATTCCATGATGCCATTAAAAACTTTCATATAAAACCTAACGGCATTTTCGTCTTCTTCATTCTCCTTTATTTTTACAACAACACTTAGCGAGGGAATAACACACACACACACGCAAGAATACATTTCTTCGCTAAAAATGGTAACAAACATTCCTATCGCTAAAGTTTTAAGTAACTATTCTTAATACAAATATTTTACAAGTATATATCAGCAAGTATTCCTATCTAATACGAATAATTTTCAAACAGATCAATTTGACATATAATGGGGCCCTAACAGGTACTACCAATCCAGATTAGAAGATGAAGGTTTCAGGTCTCATCATCAGATGCAGTTTAGTATCATACCCAGGGCGCCCCTGTTTTACACCTCAGCAGTCAGCCTACTCAAAGCCCCGCCGACAGGATGTGCTATTATTTTCGTGTGCATAAATCTGATTATGTAACTCAACAGTTCTTGAGCCAAATTTGTTTTTATTTTGGAATCAAATCATCCGAAGTTTTGTCAACTTTGTTTCATCCAAACATCTTTAGATCCTCGTTTTGTGTGCTGTTGTGACATATAAACATTTTACTTTCGTTGATAAAATGCTGCTATGAATTTATAGAAAACTAGACGTCCCGTGAACTTGTTGGGTTCCCTTTGTAACAACGCTCCATGATAATTTTGATGCTTTTATTTAGTAAAGAGTGAAGGAAAAGTTTTCAACATTTATCTTTGTTATATCGAGAATTTGGACGATTCAAAAATGACTTCTCGCTAGGGTGAAAACCCCACATTATCACTCAGTCCGAAATTAGATTGAAAATTACGTCATTTTCTAAACGTGTTTTAAGAAATTGCTCTAATAAAAATCACACAATGATGTGGTGTTTTCCATGGGTTACGGTTACATAAACGCAAAATAAGAATAAGATAGAATTTTTAAAAATGACCTTCTGTGCAACGCAGACTCAACGAAATATTCAGTAGCAAATTGTAATAAAAGTTGTTTTATTTTAAATGAAATTTAAGTTTATTGCTCTAATAAAAATAATAATGCGGCGTTTTTGATAGGCAATTGTTGCATTCGTACAAATGGGATGTGAAATTTATTAACACATCGATAGACATGGTATTCGAAGATAAACCTCACAATACGCTTGATCTGATTAATTGACAAATATGAGATCATTGTGGCACCAATTGATTGATTGATTTTAATAGCATGTCAACTCATCAAGCGTCATTTTATGCCAAGAGGTTATGGAATAGCGTTCATCTTTCATTTTTGCGCAGTTGTTTCTTAAAACTTTTTTTTTTTTGCACACGGTTCCATCGATTACGAATAATTTTGAAATTCATATATTTGGCCTATACATAGTACCCTAACAAGTACCATCAGTCGTGGTTAGAGTAGGTTTAGGGATAATGACAATGAAAGGATACTCCATACTCCCCAGAACTTTAGAACTCGACCCTCGTTAGACACAGTTCAGTTCAAGACACCCCTCTTTATGGGGTCTTACGCCTCTGCAGGAGCTATAGTTAACGAATTTTAAGGCTTGTCAATAGGGTAGGGTATCAATTTAAAAATTTATTCTTTCTTTTCAGTTGATTAAAAAACATACCGACAGATCGAATAAAAATAAAAAAGACAACTTGTTTTGCTTCATTCGTGGAAATCGGAAGAAAAATTTTATCCTCTCAAATAAATGGTTGCTTTATTATTATTTTTTTTAAATTAAATTTTGAAAGAGGTTAGAATTAGCTGGGAAAATGTTCAGCATCTGATGTTGATTATAAAATCAAAAGCAATATTATGATGATAAAAAGAAAAGTAGAATTCGAAAAAGGACAAAGCATATAATTATTCGAATTGTCATCGTTTTAAAGCATGTCCTTTAAAGAGTTTTGAAAGAGGATGATTTGATCATCGATGGACATGTTCATCCAGCCTTTCAAGCTGTCTTTTACAGATCTAAACTCTTACCCAGCCAATTAAACACTTTATACAGATGCGGTCACATTCAGCTTCGTCCCAAAATACTTCTCTCCCTCTTTTGTTTACACACACGTCAGTCAGATTACATATTCAATCGCATATAAAACGAATAGCGCGCGCACACACATGTACACACACATGTACACCATCACCGCTATTAACAAACACATTTATGATATCACCAAATGTTACCCATCCAACAGAGAGTTTGAAATACATAAATGCATATTTGATTGGTTTGGTTTCTTTGTTTAATGGCATATCAGCCTTTGTAGGTTATTTAATGCCAAAGCTATTCTCCTAGAAGAACAGTAGCGGTTCTATTTTACCCATAGATGGGAGGATAAGGGGGTTCATACCTTTCCCAAGGGTATTTGCCCGAAAGTGAACGTAATAGCGCGACTGGAGTACGAACTCGCTTACTACGATTCAGCAGTTAATCGCTTTAACCATTACACAACGAACCCCATCCCCCAAATATTTGACTGGAAGAATGATTTTTATTAAAAATTCATTTTTTTTTCAGTTACACCGCTTCTACGTCGAATCCTTGCAACGTGTTTTTTTTTTGGTGGGGGGACAAAAAAGCGAGGAGTTATGTTAACTTGAATAAGAATCGGTCTCATAGGCTTTTGAATTGGTAAATCTCACTCTCTCTCTCTCTCTCCCTCTCAAAAATATCCTTACACTTTCCCCCTCACTTCCTTGCCTGAAAATGTCGATTCCTTATTTCTATTTTAAACCCACTGTCTTGTAGGCGGGGCTTAGAATAATCTGACGGTAAGACGCCTACCTAAAAAGAGAGATGTTCAGGTTATGACACTAAACTGTATCTGATTGAGAAGCTTCAGTTCTGGAGATCTGGAGAATGAGGAGATGGCACCCTAACAGGTACTTTTATTCCGGGCCAGAGTGAACTTGAGAGCAATATCCAGAACACTCATTTAGAAGGGATGTTTTTATCTTCTTCAGAGATGCAGATGAATTTTACAACCTCACTTGACAGATCGACGACCCTAGACGGGTTGATATGCCATTAAAATCAACCAATGAATCCAACTCCTTTGTTATCCACTGGAACTATTTTGCTCACTCTGCCCATTCAAAACAATTTTTGGACTGAACTCATCTAATGAACCACGTTTTGCTTCAAGTGTTTCCAATTTCATTGACTCACTTCATTTTCTTTTTTTGGTCATTGGAATCCTAATTAGTGATTTTCAAAATACCGTTTATGTCTCAGTCTCATGCTACAACAACCCCAACCTTGCTTGCATCCCATTATTTTCTTGTTATTTTGGGAAAATGGTTATTCACACTTCAACAATAAATATTCAATTTGGGGAAAAGTTTTTAGATCATTAAAAATGATCGGTCATAGTAGCGGCCATAACGTTTTATGCTATTTGTTATTCGATTCCTTAAAAGTTTCTTTTATTTCTTTGTTCAGTAAAAGATCGATAAATTAATTTTGAGCGGAAGTGTAATGGCAAAAGTGGACGTTCTGTTAAAGGAAAATTTATTCCTGCAAATATGGCAAAAGGTTCAATTTAATTGAGTTTGAATCAACCATTATCTTGATGGAGTGAAGCCAGAGAACAATAAAGATGTACATAATGAATGAATTGGTACGAAAACCAGCGTGAAATGATTTAGAGAAAGAATTCGGTCCGAACTAGGTATCAAAATAAAGTATATCGAATGACTGGTTTTAACGGCACGTCAACTGATCTGGGGGTATTCTATTCATTGTATGTTCATATTTACATTTTTTCTGTTTTGTTTATTGAGTTTTTTTTGCACACAGTCCGATCGAATACAAATAATTTTTTAAACAGATTTATTTAAGGAAATGCTCGTGTCGTAATGGTTAAAGTATTGTACTGCGGCTTTGAAGAAGCGAGTTCGAACTCCAGTCACGCTACGTTCAATTTCAGACAAATATACTTGGAAAAGGTATGAACAACCCCATCTTCTAGCAAGGGGGTAAATAGTATCACTGCTGTTCATCTACAAGGGTAACTTTGACATTAAATAACCCACGAAGGTTGATATGTAATTAAGCAAAGAAACCACAGATTTATTTGACCCATAGATGAGATCCTAACAGGCACCAAAATGGATCCTAAAAGGCACCCAACAGGTCCAAATGGACTTTGAAGTAATGGTAATGAAGGGTTATTCTTCATTCCCCAGATTTCCAGAATTGGAGCCCGACCAAATGATATAGTTAAGTATCATGCTCAGGACTCCCATTTTTGTGTGTGTGTCAAGGGTTATTTCTCTACAGGGAATACAGTCTGAATATTCTTAGCCCCACTGACAGGGCGTAAAGCATTTAGAACTTTATTCTCATTGTTTCTGCTTTAAAAAGTACGCCCTTGAACAAAGGTCGGCAATCAATAATTCAAGGGATTGCATGTGGGTTTTTTTTCCTTTTTTATTCTTTTATTCATTTGAGACTTTTTCTTTCCTTTTTTAACTGCCGTGAAAATAAAAGTGTTAAACGAGAAAAATAAAAAGCTGAAAGAAAAATGAAGAAGAGTCTCTTTTGCATAAGGACCACAACCGTAATTTTTTGTATTAGGTCGACAAATGTTTTGATATCGCATCAGATTAAGAAGGAAAGTGATGATAATTAAAATCAGTCTGTGTTGTCTTTGAGTTTTATGAAATCTTTTTTCATATTGCGGCTACTCTTGAGTTATTTATGTTGATAAAGCCTGAAATAGGCCGACTGCATTTCTTGCTGAAGGGTAAAACAGTCTTCTGGTGGGGTAAGGGTTCAGTTCAAGGGTTTTGTCCTTACTCCCAGCTCAACTCTAATCAGGATCAGTAGTATTTGTAAGGGTATTATCTCGGAACTAAATTGATATGTTTGAGACAATGAAGTTTTTAGCTATTTAAATTGATTGCGAAGATACATTTGTATACGGTATATAACTAGCGACCATAATTGTTAAAATGACTTCAGCATAAAATTGCCCAACAAGGGTTGAAATGCCGTAAAAACGACCAACTCAGTTAAATTCAAATCAAATTCTATGCAAAATTTCAAATATGACTCTTTTTCAACATTTAATTTGGCTATTTTGCGGACAATGGGCATAGTCCGCATCTGTAGTCATCCGTTATTTTCCGACAGAAAGACAACACTTATGTATAAAAATATTCATCTTTCTTCTTTATTACGAAATGTACGAAATTTGTTGTGATATATATATATATATATATATATATAGAGAGAGAGAGAGAGTCAGTAATTGCTAAGATTTACACCTGGTTGTGATACAATATCTTCAGAGAATTTTACTTCTTCGTTCGGCCTCCCCAAACCTGGCACAGGGCCGATTTAAATCAATAAAGGATCTTCGTTTCTTCTTCGTTCTGGGAAGACTAGCAACTCTTGTAAAATTAGGCTTTTCTCTACCGCCCAACCCAGAGCTGTCTGGCTCCTCCCCTCGAGCCAACGCCCAAAACGGCGTGGCGTCTCGTATCTTTGTTCTCTGCTCACTCTGACTGGAGTCGAAAAACTTCGTCGATATTTATTTTTCGGATGCCTACGCACTCTACCTTCCGGGATCCCACCCACTTAATTCACGTGGCAATTCCGCCGTCTTTTGTTTACCTTAAGACACAAGTGTATCCTGTTTTTGAAATCCACGAACTACACAGTTTGTCAAAGGTCAATATGTAACAGTAGAAATT
Source organism: Sepioteuthis lessoniana (assembly GCA_963585895.1). Lineage (NCBI taxonomy): Eukaryota > Metazoa > Mollusca > Cephalopoda > Myopsida > Loliginidae > Sepioteuthis > Sepioteuthis lessoniana. The sequence continues at coordinate 4,480,554 of OY757912.1, forward strand.
TAATCTTGATTGGTTTCTTTGCGGTCTTTAGCGAGAAATCTCCAACAGGAAACACGAAGGTCGATATGCTATTAAACAAAGAAACCCAACCAAAAATAGGCGGTACTCTTGAGGATTGAATTTTTACACTGCTCGCCTCAATCGCTAACCATTACACCAAGTGAGACAGCTTAATCATTTCTGGTACAAGACCAGAATTTTGATGTACCCATTTAGAATTGAATTCACTCAAAATGATCTACTGGCTTAGCTCGATAAAATCTTCATCATATGAAACGCTTCCGAAAATTTGACATAAAGTCCCATTTCTTTAATATGTGAGTTGTATTTTGACCTTTCTTAAAATAGAAAGCATAAGATACTGAATAACTTGGTTACTTTTATTTTCTCTTAGAAACAAAATAAAAAATCTACCGATTTGGACAATCCAAAAAATGAATGATATAACAGTTGTCCAAAAACAAGCAAATCAATCTTGTTTTGAACGAAGTTAAAATTAAACTCTTCTAATGATACAAACAGAACCGATGTTTTATACTACTCAACAGAAGATATTTGACTTCAATTATGTTTTTAATTGTTCCCAAACTTTCACAATGAAATTTTCTTCTATCTTTTTCATTCCAGACCTTCGACGCTTCAGAGACAAACATCTAATATGGTGATCACCATTCATTCTTATCTACTACTACTACTACTGCAGACAGCAGCTGTACTTGCCGCTACTTTAAGTGCTGTGCACACTGTCAAAGCCCCACTTGGACAAGATCGGCTTCGTCGGAGTCTGCGTAAGAAAGATATGGACAATATACCATATGACCATGATGAGGTAAGGGATGAGGTAAAACATTATAATGTGTGTACTTGTATAAATTATTGTACTTTATATTGGTAGTTTGGTGAGATGGTCCCCAATACGAGTACGAATTCTGATTGAGAGTATTTAATGTTCATGCCTTTGAAATCAAGAAATGGATCCAATTATCTTTGAGCCCAGTCTCGATGATGGAGAAATAAGTAGGAAAGAAGAAATTGTTTTTATCTACGTGTTCTTTTACGCTTGTCATCAAGCGAGGAACAATCATATGTACGCTTTGAAATGTGGGACCAAATCAAAACGGCGACGACCATATATCGATTGACATATGGAAACCTTTTGTAAAATAATTGACTGAACCACTTTTATTTTCGTTTTTTTAAAATGCAGTCAATAAAAACACAATGTTTCTTTGTACTCAGTAGTTTTTTTTTTTTTAATTTTAATCTTTGCCGAATGGATATAAGGAAAAAAATCACTAAGTAAATTAATTTCACTAAGATATCATGTATCGTGTATTATCTATTTGTCCATTATTTCTGCTCCATTTTGCATATATATATATATATATATATATATCTTATGAGTAGAATGCTCGCCAGTGGTCCGGGAGCCCGGGGTTCAATCCTTGGTCAAGTCATACCAAAGACTCAAAAAATGGTACTTCATGCAGTCTTGCTCAACAGCATTAGAAGAGAAGGATCAAGGGTAAAGTGGAGCAATCCAGGGAAAGGAGTAGCGCCCTCCCCTACACCTCGGAAAAGTAGGTATTTAAAAGGGAGCCTTCAGGTCAGCCTCGACTAAGGTTGCCAACTTTACTTTATATATATATATATATATATATATATATATATATATATATGTTTGTGTGTGAGTGTGTGTGTGTGTGCACGAGCGGGATTCGATATGATGTCATTCTTTAAGCGGATTTTAACAGAATTCAACAGATAGGGATGGATGGCGGGTAGTGTCAGGAAACTCTATGCTGTTTTCGTGACTTGATTATATATCAAATTTAGTGATCTGATAATCACATATACGAAAAATTCATAATCACCGAGTGTTGCTTCTTTTGTGTCTACGAGATCCTAAATCTATATATGTGTGTATGTGTATGTGGATATGTGTGTGTGTTTAAAAGTTAGTAAATGAATTTTATAAATTAAAACAAATCCCTACTAGTTTCGGCCTTAGACCATCATCAGGAGTAGGAGTATTTCAAATCTATTTACATTTAAAAACTAATAGGCGTACGAACACAAGGGGATTGACGTTCAAGTGTACAAAAAAAAACGAACTTAAAAAAAAAAACAACGTTTCATTCGATAATGAGATTCTTTGTTATGTTTTATATTTTCAAATTAAAAAATAATTTTCTTTCTTTCTTTATACATTTATTTCTAAGAAGTCGTTAAATAGAAAAACTTACTCTCTAAAAGTCAATGAGAATGTAAGTGTCTGAGGATTTTGTTTATTTTGGCCTTAATTTTTTGTTAATTCTTTTAGGGTCATGAATTCTGCCTGAAATATCCATCAATATTTATGGGTTTCTCACATTAATGCCGAGTTAAATCATTTTTAAAATCTTTTTGTATAATAAATTTAGTGTCTTTGCTAAATTTATTGTCAGTTAGGGGCAAATGTTCAACTGAGGGTGATTCATTGTCGTTTCGAAACTTCATTCTATTTTTATAGTTGTTTATTCCAAAACTGAAGTTCATTTTGACTTCCTTTTATATTGTTTGGAACAACGTGTGCATTCAAGAAAGGTAAATAATGTTTTTGCTATAAAACTTTGATACCTGTTAGATTTTAAACGTTTTATTATTGATAGAATTAGCAAATGAATTTATATAATTGGTGCGTTTTTAACTGATTTGGTTTCTATCATTACACCATTGTTGGAAGATGTAATTTATGCCTGGAAGAAAAGATACAAATTATGTTGTACATTGATCCTGTTAACCTATTAAATCAGAGATGTGATTTTATTGCAAGATGTTCGCATAGAAATAAATTTAGACTATTTTTTAAAAAAGCGAATAAATAGATAAATAATAAATAACTTTGGTTTATTAAATTGATAAATGAATAAAAAATTTTAATTGATATTAGTAATTTTTGCTCTATTATTGTAATTTGGGGGGATTTTACCGTGAATAACTTTGATTTTAGATTGTTTTATTTCAATTTAATGATTAAATTTTGATGTACTAAAATTAGATTTGTCTGAATAACAATTTTTCGATACATAAATATTTGAATGTTTAGACAAGTATTTTTGTAGCTGTAAATTTTTCCTCTGTTAAATTTGAAGTGTGATGAAACCGGATGTTTCTTTGACATGCCAAAATAAGTTGATATTTATTGTCACTTGAATTGGAAGGGTTATATTGGAGAAATAAGATTTTTTTTAAAGTCTGGTTGTAAATGTGAATGAATTATTTAAATCTATTTTCTTGTTAGATCTGAAGAAGTTCAGTTAATTTTTTAGATAATTGATTTATATCAATGCTTTTTAACAGGATGGAAATAAATTTATTATCTTAATGTGACGGATTGTCGTTGATTTTTTTAATAATTTGCTCTATGGATTTTATTTGCATTGTGCTCTTGACCGAGATTACTTAAATTTAATATTCTATTTTTGAATATTTTAATTGTCCTGCTTGGAATTGTTCCCAACTCCGGATTTACTGGATTAAATACTGTCTTTTATATATATATATATATATATATATATATATATATATATATATATATGAACAAATCGTTATAAAATCGATTTTTCTTAAATCAGAAAAGGGCTCAAATACTGGCAAGTAGAACGGGATAAAACTTATAAAAACTTATGAAAAAATAAATCTTTTCTGACCGACTCATGTCAGTCTCATCCCTATAAGTTTCGTGTATTTGTAAAATAAATACAATCCTCAGATGAAACATGCGAGTAGAATGAACAAAGAGGCACCAATAAATATTTAATATTCCTCACACAATGCAAACAATGACTGTAAGGCGGAGTAACGGAAGTAGGGAGAGAAAAGTTGGAGTGAAAAGATAAATTTTTCCATTACAAACTTCATAAGAGATTAATAATAAATTGGTCCTGAGATGTTAAGAGCACAGGAACAGAAAGATGGTAGCGTGGATAGAATTTTCTAAAATTTCATTTCCGCAAGGAGGCAAGTCTTCTCATAATACTGACGAGAAAATAGTGTGTAGGCAGGAAAGAACAATAAAAATTCCGATATTACACAATATATATATATATATATATATATATATATATATATATATATATATAATGATCAATATGAAATTTTTTATGTGTTTCATTGTTCATAAATTCTTCGATGATAAAGTTTAGCCATAATTGAATTAACAAGTAAATTCTCACCTGATTTGAACATTCAATCTGCAGGTAAGTAATATATCCACTACGTCAAAGTTTTGTTGCTTGAATAAATTAACCTTGAAATATTAAGTTAGCCAAAGCGCACATATACTATACTCATCCATGACAGATAGCTGGAGAGCAACATTTGGAGTTTTAGTAGATCCTGCACTGATCCAAAGTAGAAATACTGACTGATATGTAAATAATCCCGTTATATTAAAATTTGTGACGGAGATTATGTTAGTATACACTTCTTCCTTCAAAAAGAATATTCCCATGTTTTGCCTTGACAGATATATACTTCTCATTAGGGAAAACGACAATTTTATGTTAAAAGGAAATTGATGTGATTCCAGACGCATTAAATAAACATTTCTATAAAACGTTTAGTATATATAGTCATCCACAGACAGATCTGTTTCGTTCTATCAGAACTCATTAGTGTGACTAGACATACTACCTTCCCGTAGCTGGGATCGAAACCCGGTTGACTCAAACGTCAATCCAAGACTCTACCCCTCAGCCACGAGGAACTAGTAGCGGCGAAGTAAATTTTAAACGGTTATGAATCACAATTACTATTGTTTACATACATCCGCTTAACGGCTACTGAGAGCTCAATTCATATATGAAGAGCCTTGCAATAAACGCTAATGACAACGCGATTACTTCATTCGCTAGAGAACTTATCCCTACGGTATGAAAGTCATTTCTGTACATTTATTAAGGCAAAAGAAACAGAATATTAACAGAACATCTATCCCAAAGTTAGATTAGCATCCTTTAGAACATCACCACAGCTGATAGAAGCTTATCAATTTCTTTGTGTATTTTATTCAGGCAGAAATTTGCGTTTGTAACTTTTGCATTTGTACACTTCATCTGAGGTATTTCGTTTAATGCTCCAGCAGTAGTCAGCCATCATACTTTTGTCCCAGCGCCTTTGGTAGCGTTTTTCCATGATCTTTAAGTCTTGGTGGAATCGTTCTCCTTGTTCGTCACTCAAAGCCCTCAGGTTGTCAGGGAACTGATCAAGGTGGCTGTTCAAAAAATGAAGCTTGATGCTCATGTTGCACCCGAGATCACGAAAAGCGAGGTGCATTCTGTTCACAAGTTCACTGTAGTTCTCCGCCTTATTGTTTCCAAGGAAGTTCTGAACGACTGCCACAAGGGATAACCATGCTGCCCTTTCTAAAGCGGTCATTTTAGCAACAAACAGATCATCACGAATTTAGGATTGAACCCAGGTCTCCCGGACCATTAGGGAACACTCTACCCTCTAGGCCAATTGCCATCATGTAAAACTGTTTATAACTGTCTAAAAAGAGTCTCCATTCAGCTGGACTATAGTAAGGTACACCCAGTTCTTTTAGAAGCCCTGGGATGTCATGGCAGTAAACAAACTGTCTTTTGAAAAGAAGGTCAGAAAAAGCTGCTCACGCTTTCTGAAATATGATACTTTAACAGAGTGATCAACAAGATTTCTGCCTTGTAATCTTGATGCCAAAAGCCCTGCTTCTTTCTTTGAAAGACTTAAATCCCGTACTAAATCTTTCAGTTCAGCCTGGGGAAGAGGCATGGGGACAGGGAAAGGTTCAGTGTCTGAAGAACAGTCCTCTGGTTGTGAACACTTTTCTGACGATTCACTGTCACAACCGTCTTCCTCGCTAGTATCATGTCCAATGTCTTTATCGTCCAATGAAGGCAAGCCTTTTAAAACTGGAATAGGAACTTCTTCAGAGTGCGGAACAGGCCGAATAGCTGAGGGAATGTTCGGATACGTAATCTTATGTCGGTTTTTCTTCCAAACACCCGTTGTATTTACCATGCAGAAATAGCAGTGTAGCATCCACATATGTAGCAAAAGGGATCAGGCTTGTTTCTGCAATGATATCTCATTCTGGAAGCCATGTTTGAACTGAAATAAAAGAAGAATTATCAAAATATTAGAAGCTATATATATATATATATGGATGCTAAAATGGTTTACGCAGGTTCACAACATATGTACAATTTCATTAACCTCAAATTGCATACAAACTAGAGCTTGTAGAGAAAAACTAATTTCAGATTTGAAATCAGCGCCTAAAGCTCCTTCAGAATCAGTTAAAATATCCAATGCAACTCAAATTTACTGAAAAAGTGTTCCCCTGTGTTATGAACGCTAGAAGTTTAATGCTTGAAGTTTTATACGTATCGTACAATCATCAGATGTGTGTGTGTGTGTGTGTGTGTGTGTGTGTGTGTGTGTGTGTGTGTGTGATTATTGAATGATGTGAACTTTTGAAAATTAAGCATAGATTTAAATGCTAATTCCTCATAATGCTGGTTAATATTGAGAAAAAAAACAAGGTCATATCGCACTTGGTACTTGTTGAATTGATAGCTTATAACAAGTATTTACTGATAGAGAGCTGACAATGACAATGTTAGAGGTTAACTGGTTGTATATTTCAACGTCGATAGTGGGTAAGTAACAATAAATGTTTCAAGTTATTTATGAAGCGCGCGCGCACACCCACACCCACAGGCGGTTGAAAACCATTATTAATCAGACAACCTAGTTTATATATGGAATATATACGTTTGGTTTAGTTTCTTTGTAAAATGGCATATCAACTTTCATGGTTTATTTAATGCCAAAACTATCCTTGTAGAATAACTGCAGTTGTTCTATTGATTATCTTAATCTGTATTATCTTAATTGTAAACTTTACTATCACATCTCTCCATTTCCGGTCAGGTATTTTTCTGCTGTGCTTGTTATTTCTTTGGCACCATTCTAAATAACCTTTTGCATCATCTTCTATCTTCTCTTTTGTACATTTTTGTTAGTTGATAAGTTTTATGATAACTTTTGCATTGGTCTCATATCCACATTGAATTTCTTTTTATTTCTGATTCACGATGTTATTTCCATTTGTCTCCGTGTGAGAGAAAGAAAGAAAGAAAGAATGCATGGAAAGAAAGAAAGCATGGAAAGAAAGAATGCATGGAAAGAAAGAAAGAAAGAAAGAAAGAATGCATGGAAATAAAGAAAGAATGCATGGAAAGAAAGAAAGAAAGAAAGAATGCATAGAAAAAAGAAAGAAAGAAAGAATGCATGGAAAGAAAGAAAGCATGGAAAGAAAGAATGCATGGAAAGAAAGAATGCATGGAAAGAAAGAATGCATGGAAAGAAAGAAAGAATGCATGGAAAGAAAGAAAGAAAGCATGGAAAGAAAGAAAGAAAGAATGCATAGAAAAAAGAAAGAAAGAAAGAATGCATGGAAAGAAAGAAAAGTATAGAAAGAAAAAAGAAAACATGAAAAGAAAGGAAAAAGAAAGAAATATTGGAAAGAAAAAAGAAAGTGAGGGAAGAAAAGAAGAAAGAAATCTTGGTAAGAAAGGAAGAAAACATAGGAAGAATAAAGCAAAAAGAGAATAAGTGGAGGAAAAAAATGAAAAAAGAAAGAACATGAAGTAACGTTAAGAAAACTGAAATATAGAAAGTTTTATTAAGAGAGAGAGAGAGACAGAGACAGAGAGAGACCGAGAGAGATTAAGTGTCGAATCATAGATAAATAATCCCGTTGTTAGTGACGGGAATGGTGCAACTGTGCAAATTCGAGGTTAATATTAATATCGACCAAAAAAAAAAATGAATAAAAAAAAAAAGATAATGCTTTAGGTTCTCAATTTTCAAGCATGTTTTCAACTTGCTGTTTAAAAACTTTTTTCAAATAATCCAAAAAAATGTCATCTTTATAAACGTGCATATTTCTTGGAAGTCAGTTTTTGTGTTTGATAAAAAACCTCAATAACCAACATTTTATATCCTTTACATTTACTAATTCTGGCTTGTCCCGATCACTAATTGAAAATTGTCCAAGAATATTACAAAAAAAAAATCGATTATATTGAACTGAATCGTATTATTTGTTCAGCCATATAAAATATTTGTAACGCACACAGTTGATTACAGCCAACATGAATACTCAACGCTATTTACTTTCATTTATTGAATAAGACATTGGTACTTTATACCCATGGAGTCTTTCTTGTTAAAACGGGATTTGTCGGCTGATTTATTCGATTTGGTTTCGTTGTTTTCTTAGTTTAATAGCATATCATCCTTCGTGGATTATTTGATGCGATTATTTGTTGAACGTTAGTGATACTATTTAACCCCCTAGCTGGGGAATAAGAGGATTTATACTCTTCCCAAGGTTATTTGTCCGAAGGTGAACGTAATAACTGAAGTTGGAACTCGCTTACTACCAGGCCACAGTTGAGTACTTTAACCTTAACGACGCGGGTACTCCCCACACCAATCAAGATAAAGACAATAATTCAAATTGTATCAATCATGTAAATAATATCCATTTAAGTATGTTCGCAGTTTAAAATATGCTTATTGTTAAATTAAGATGTAATATTTTCATGTTGGTTATTCACTAAACTTTCCTCAGTGGTCACTCATATGAGTACTGAAATGATTCATTGTTGCTTAACTTGTAATCTGTCGAGAACAGCTACTTTCAAAATCACTTGATCTTAAGTCAATGAGATAATTTCTCGGAAAGGTAACTTTTATAAATTAAACTCAAGATTCCACGAAGTTATAAACGAGAGAGAGAGAGAGAGAGAGAGAGAGTTCTACAACATTTTATCACAAATAACAATGGTGGAATTGGTATTTTCATTTGTTTTACACAAGTTTTAAGAAACCGGAACTACCTATTCCGGATTCATAAAACTTAAGAACCAAATCACAATAATTCACTTTTCGCAGTCTATAAGGTTTTTGTGCTCTTGACGGAAACCATCTCTCTCTAGGTTCATAAGTGGTTTGAATTCAGTTTTCCTTCTTAACTACTTGTCGTACAAAAGTTAAAGAACACAGTCTGGCCAACTATTTACTCATACCTGAAAGCTGAATAGTTGGATTCCAACCTTTCCCAAGAATATTAGTGCTACGAGAAATGCAAACAGCTTTGCTCAGGATTTGAACTTAGACTGCCAAGTTCCAATGACGATAAACATTACGCTCCGAATGCCTCCAATATAACATTTTGGAAATACTGAGTCTATTTCATGAATATTTAAACTTTAAATCCATGAAAGACAAAAATTATTGTAAAAATAAAAATATACTTAAACACTTATATTATCAATATTATCTTACAGTGTGAAGCAATGATTTCAATACATTTTAGGGCTACACTCTCTATAATGAATAGTCATCTCATTCTTGATATTAGGTCGACAGGCAAACATTAAATGCATGATTATACCGACCCTGATCCTTGACTCTCACAGGTGTAGGAATGCGATAATCAGTACTCTCCCACGCTGTCTGCTGTCTGATCTGACAGGTATTTGGAGATTATCCAGTTTAGATACTCTCACCAAGATACAAATAAACATTCTATGGGCTCAATTCAATAAATATGCTAGATTTTAGGCTTTAAATTGCAACGACCACCATACGAAAAGTTAACAAGATTATCCGAATGCTAGTCGCTATATAAAGTACAATTCTACCTAAATTACCTTGTAGACTTTATCTCTGCTTAGCCCAAGAATATTTAGCAGTAACTGTCAGACTAGGCGAAGGAGTAGAGAAATGTATAAAAATAGAGGAGACAAAAAGGGAGATGGGAATGCTAAACACTTTTGCCCCCTGAAAGAGAAGAGTGTCTATATTTCTCAAAAACAAAAACAACCAGTTCCCACAAAGTAATTTATTTCAAGAGAAATAAATTTTACAAAATCCAGCTTTGCATATTTTTCCCTATGCTTGTCGAAAACATTGAATGTCAGTTAACAAAAATAACATAAATTCAAATAACGACAACATTATAACCTAAAAACAAAAGAAGAGGGTATGAAAAAATAACGATTGTCTTACACGAAGCAATGCCGTCAACGACCAACTGTTAGTTTAATTTTTGTCAATGATAAAATACCATTCTTTGGTATTTTATGTCAAAGTCCTTTTAAGCCAATTTTTGGGGTTTGTTCTTTTCTCGGTGTCTCCTTCTTGTGTAGAATCAACTTGGACAACTGTGTTCTAGTTTCCCGTGTAGACTTGTTGAAAACAAAGTTTACTATTTCTTTAAGTGGAGTAGACCATCGCTTCCTCTTCCTAGATATAAATATCTTTCTGTTTCAACTCGAATTTTCTTCTGTTGTATCTACGGGGGCGTATACCGAATCTACTGACCCGGCCATCTGCTTCTCCTAGTCGGCAAAAGAGTCTAATAATCCCGCCTCCAGACCTTAGACTCAACTTTCTTTTGAAGAGGACAGCATACTAAAACCACAATTTATCTGGAGTAGGCTTATTGCTTCAACAAGTAACAAAAAACCCAGTTAGGATAAGAGGCTTGGCCTAAGCGACTAATAGGCCTTTTAGTCAAGCCATCTTGCTTAAGAAAACCTGCCTAAAGTCGAAGGCAAATAACCAAGTGCTCACAAGCTGATAAAAGCTAAAAATGAAAGCCTGGCAGTACCTTGTATGCGAGTGCTGAAAAAACAACAAAAACCAAAAAGGAACGGGCCATATCTCTGGTGGATCTCACTTAAATAACAGTAGGGCCAGGGGATAACGACACAACTTCAAAACAGCCAATCATATTCGAGCAGACATTTACTACCGAATTTACAAATTCTAACAATTTATGCATTTAACTCCAACTTCCGGTGACAAAATTTCCTATATAACAGTTGACCTGTTGCATCAGTGGTTAATGATGATGACATTCAATACAATGCAGATACTACAAAATTATTATTCATCAATATATAGGATTGGAAATCACTTTATTTTCTGAGAGCATTTGAAATGTATTAATCTAATAAAAATCTTCACACACACACACACACACACATATAGTGTAGGTGAGTGTTTACCTATCCCTTAACCACAAGTAGGATATGACACAAGGCCAATTTTTGCGGAGTAACTCTGTTTTAAATTTAAAGGTTTGTCTTCATACCCTGTCCGGTCGCAAAAGTAGCTGGTGGCGCCAGATGTGGCAGTACCACCTTAGGCATCGAAACTGTGGCATCACTTCTGGTTGGTGGCTGATAAGGATAGAGTATCGCACGTGTTCTCGCACGTTGTAGGATAAAATAAAAAAAATCACACACACACACACACACACACACATATATATATATATATATAGTGTACGTGAGTATTTATCTATCCCTTAAGCATAAGCGGGATGATACTAGGCCAATTTTTAGTGGAGTAACTGGTTTAAATTTAGAGCTCCATTATTCAACTGTTTGTTTAAATAAGGATAAAAACCTTTAGTCTTCTCTACAAGTTACTCATACTACACAACAGGAGGTTACTAGACGAATTAAATAGGAATAGTGGGGGGTACCAGCTGAGATGTCCTGTAACTGTAGAAGAAAAGGAGAATGCCCCTTCGGTGGACGATGCAACTCGAAGAACATCGTATACAAAGTGTGCATTTCCCGCATGGAACATAATGATGGGGAGAGGGTTTATATATGTATCTCCGCTGGGAATTGGAAACAAGGATTGTATAACCACAGACATTCTTTCTCCAATCAGTGACTTAGAAACCAAACAGCTCTGTCTAAATATTTTGGGGACCCTAAGGATCAGGGGCTAACCCCAAATAAAGTTGAAATTAGGCAGTTTGGAGAGGTATTTTAATATGTATTTATTTAGATGTATGTATTTAGATATTAATTTGCGTCTTTTATGAGGAAGTTTTTCATGTTGTTTATGGTAGATATATATAACTGTTTTCTTTAAGGATAACAGATTCTTTTGCTGTTGCATAAGTGGATATTTGAAATTATATTCTAAGTTAAAATTGCATTGTTTTCTTCTGTAAATTTCCATGTATATTGCTATAAAATGGTTGATTATTATTATTATAATATACTGTATTAGACTATATATCAGTCTAAATGTAAGTTAAAGTTTCAATCTAAATTATCGAAAGCTTTTCAGATATCGAGTTACTTGAAATGTTATTTTATCTTTTAATTCAGAAAAAGGAAATTTTATTCAATATCTAAATATAATTTGCTTGCTTGCTACCTGGTCTATATAATGCTTACCTAATTTAATGGGCCAATCCTGATGAAACTGGGCCATTTCATCTTAGTGTTTTAGTAATATTTGCTGGTAGAATTGAACGTGCCACACTCTTGCTCCTGTGGGGTCCCAGAAAAGCTTCGCTTAAAATTGATAAAGAGGGACTTATTTGTCCAAAGAATAAGTAACGATCCCTCTCTCGACAGAAACTTTTGGGAGGACAATCACTAAAAAAAAGATTCATTCTACAAATAGATTTCTTGACTAATGGGCCAAAATTGATGGAACTCCCATTGGGAATTCCTTTGACTTCAAGGAGTGTTTTACAGGCACTTGAGAACATTTTCAAAGAGTGATTAACAGAAAAAGTGTAGACTGGGACATTTTGTAAAAAGATTTAGGATATAACTCATTCGTAAAATAAATATGTGAATTTTTGTTTAACAAAATATATATTATTTTTTATCCTGGGCAATGGTGGGTTCTTCAGTCTCTCTCTCTCTCTCTCTCTTATATATATATAATATATATATATATATATATATATATATTACAACGGTATAGGGTTGTCACTATTCCACTTGGAAGGTTTCTGGCAGACCAAATGCGGTATAATTTGGAGGGTGCTCAAAATCTGTGATCAAGTTATATATATATAGTATGGATGCTTATCTGCAACAACTGGTTTCATGCCGTCTTATAATGACAATGCCTGATGATTGTCGTAATTAGATGGCATGAAACCAGTGGTAGCAGATAAGGATCCTTGCCATTAAATATACATTAAAACTTATATATATTTATTTATAATATTATTATATTATATTATTATATTATATTATTTACCGGACATTGGCCTAGCGGTTAGAGTGTTCGCCAATGGCCCGGGAGACCTGGGTTCAATCCCAGGTCGAGTCATACCAAAGACTCAAAAAATGGTACTTGATGCCTCCTTGCTTAACACTCAGCATAATAAGGTACGGATCAAGGGTAAAGTGGAGCAATCCAGGGAAAAGAGTAGCGCCCTCCCCTACGCCTTGGTGTAGTAAGCTATCGAAAAGGGAGCCTTTGGGTCACCCTCGACTATGGTCGCCAACTTTACTTACTTATTATATTATTGTTATTATGATAATAATAATAATAACAATAATAATAATAATAATAATAATCAAACACACACACACACACACACACACATATATATATATGCATATATAGTTTAAAATGAATTGGTCAATGAAGAGATTTCTATCTTTTTAAAAATGATTTATTTAGGTCTTACGTTTGAAGTTTGAGTTTTTTTAGAGAACTTTTGGTATTTTTAGGTGATGTTTTGGCTTTATATAGAGGTCATTCTTTTGGTTGGATGGGTAGCATATCAACTATATACACAAAAAGGCACATACAACGACCCAAAGTAAAACACAAAAGAGCTTTAGAGCATATCAAATATGAAAGACTCATTAGGGAAATAAAAAAAAATGCACTGACAAGGAAGAACAGGAAACATACTCTGAGAAAGAGAAAGAGAGGAAAAATAGAAAAAGAAGAGGAAGAAAGAATCAATCCTTACAAGTAATATATCACGAAATTAAAAGAAACAACCACCCCAGCAAAACAGTGATCTCGACATAAACCAAATAGCAAACTTGAAAAAAATATTGAAAGTTCTCGGAAGAAAGCCACAAGCTGGTACGTATTTAAGAATTAAATAAATAATTTCTAAAAAGATATAAATCTCTTAAAAATTTTTAAATATTTATTTGGACCAACAAAAAAAAAATTCTATACATATATAAATATATATATATACGAGGATCATTAAATAAGTTTCCAGACTTTTTTCGTATAGGCACTTTTATTCTTAGTACACAAATGAAATTCTAGTCCCCTTCGAAGTAATCTCCTCCGGCTGCAATGCACTTGTTGTACCGTTCCAAAAATCTTTTGTAGGCCTCATTGAAGTCCTCTTGTGTTAGCGTGTCAATGACCTTCGTCACAGCCTCTTTCATCTCCTCAATTGTCTCATAACAACAGCCTCTGAGTATAGGGAATAACCAAAAGTCACAGGGAGCAAGGTCTGGATGATAGGGAGGCTGAGGAACTGTCTTAATGCCCATCTTGGTCAAATAGTCTGTGACAAGGATGGAGTTGTGGACTGGTGCCTTGTCCTGCTGGAAATGCCACAGAACCGATTTGAAGAGTGCTGGCCTCTTCCCTAAGAATCTCTTGCTGAACTCCCTTAAAACCTCAACATAGTAACCCTAATCCTAACCCTTTGGAATCAACTCTCGTATATTGACTTCATTACTCCTCCCACACCTCTCATCACCCCTCACAGACTCCCTGCCTTCCTTGAATCTCTTATGCCACTCAAAAACTGATGCTCGATTCATGCAAGATGGTGCAAAAGCAGTCTGAAGCATTTCATAGGTTTCTGTTGCATTTTTTCCGAGTTTAAAACATATTTTTTATTTGCATATCGTTCTTGTAAAGTGTTTTCACGTCCAGATTGTATTTTTGAAATTCCCCAGCTGTGACAATCAAGCTTGAGTAGGGTGTATTCCAATTGCTGCTGTAGCTGTTCATTTGAACTTGAAATCATAAAAATTGGTCAGTCATCTCATAAGATGAATAGCAATAACATACTGAATTTTCAAGGGTCTACGACGATTTCAAATGTCAATACAAAAAAAGTCTGGAAACTTATTGAAGGCACCATGTGTATATATATATATATATATATATATATATATATATATATATATATAGTGTGTGTGTGTGTGTGTGTGTGTGTGTGTGTGTGTGTAGGCAGCAGATTTTCTTGAGAGAATATTTTATTAAAAATAACAGACAAGGATATAGAGTTGAGTTTTTGTATTTGCATTTTCTTCTTCCCAAGTAAGAAGTTATAAATGGGAATGAAGGCTATTTAATAACTGTCCTCAGTCTCTGTTGTTCCAAGCCACAAGTCCTTTCGACTTCGTTGGTCATTGGGATTATTAAACAGTCTTCATCATCATCTCTCTCGAGAACAAGAAAAGGCAAATAAAAATTCACATCCAAATTCTTGTCTTTTTTATATATATATATATATATATATATATATATCAAATCCAAATCCTTGTCATTAATATATATATATATATATATATATATATATATATATATATATATATGGGAAATCAACTTATTTCCGTACTAAAAGTGTTAATTTTGTGCAGAAATAGGCTCAAGAGGCTGTAATTTTTGTAGCTGTATTTAATAACCAAGCGGCGCTTTCGTGCTCTTTCTAAAATTTCTTTGAGGTTCTGCAGACGACAATATTTGACAAGCCGCTAAAGATTTTAAAGATATGAACCCAAATTAATTTAAGAAATCCCCACCCACCTCCACTACATAGTTAAAATACATTTTTTAACCAATTAGAATCACTGATGATTAATTATCCCTTTTTTAAAATCTTATTCTGAATCGATAATTATCTTATAGATAAGCAATGAAATGGATAAATCTTTGGTAGATTTATTGATTAATCCTGTAAAACTATTCAAAATTTTCGATTTTATTACTTCTGAATGAAAATTTAACATTTTTTCCCGTGACGTTCACATTTAATTACAACATCACTTAATTATTTTGAATCAAACAAAAATATTACAAATTCGAAACCTTATTAATCAAGGAACTCTTCCTTTTTTTTTGGCGGGTGAGGCTGCCTTACCACAGCTAAAGAACTCAGTCTGCCTTATCATTTACTCATAGCTGTGAAGAGAAGAGATGAAGTGAAGTGCAAACGGCTTCGCCCAGGATTTGAACTCGTGAGTCTGATTCCATTTCCTTCGGCGATAACTGTTAGGCTAGGCGTGGTTGCTCATGTATAGGTCGACGATTAGACTTTCTTAAAAATTAGGTTTTCAAAATTTGACCCATTCATGATTATATACAGTGTTTGATTTTTCTTATTTAGCTAAGTTTTCTTTCATTGTTCATTGGCAGCTACTGATATTTCTTTTATGTATTTGATCGATTGCATTTCTTTTATTATTCCAGAAAGTTTTAATTAAAGTTGTCTCATTTTTTGCAGCCCTGTTACTCAATAGACGACATTGAAGGTAAGTGAATTTTTTTAAGTAAGTTTTTAAAAAATTTCCTCCTTTGGATACGGCTTTAGATTTCATTGTTGCTCAAAATAAGGATTGTCACTGCATGTTTTAGATACTTACTAAATAAGTCATTGAACAATCGCTTGTTTGAAGGTCAGTTTAAGTTATTTGGTTTCAACCCTTCATCGTTATTTGATACCAAATCCGGCTCATAATAATGGTTTTGCTTGTAGGTAACATTATTTTTAAACGAGCCAGAGTTCATATGTTTGTACACAGATGAATACTTTCAACTATTGCGAACTCTAATAGTTCTAGTTGCACATCGTTAAATAGTTTCAAGTATTGCTACCAAATTCTAATAATTCAATTTAATACAATTCATTTACTTACACACAGTTAAATGGTTTCAAGTTATACTTGTTCCATAGATTGAACCCTTACAGGCACAACCAGTCTGATTCAAGGTGGACCTGGGAATAATGAGAATGAAAGGGTACACTATACTTTCCAAAGCTCCAAAACTGGAGTGTCACAATCAGATGATTTAGAGTCATATTAGAACACTCGTTGGAGGGATCTCACCTTTTTGTAAAGGTATTTTTAGAGCAAATTATTATGTTCAGTTGTTGAAAAACGTTTGAACATTCGATTGTAAAACAATTATCATTTATTTACTCTGTTTATTTTGCTGTTTTTCGAAAATTCGGATTTTTCGAAAATTCGGGAAATATTCGTTTCATCTAAAAAAAAAATGATCGAGCAGGATCGTATATAAATTAGGTGCACCCATAAAAGCTGTAACCCAACATTAATCACCTTAGTTATTCTTATGAGGCTTCTTTTTAAAAAATGGAGATATTTATTTTTTCTTCCATTTCAACCGTTCACATTTCATGGGAATTTTTATTTCTATATCTGTAATTCTTAATGAAATTTAAAAAAGAAAATTGTCCCCTTCCCCATCACACTTATGTAAATATGGAATTGGGTCAGCGATTCATAGAGTAACCGACTGATTTTGGTGACTGTAGTACGAAAGTGTTTTCGAATAATTGCGATGTTATGGTGAATACTTTTATTGAAGTACGTATTAAGTCAGGAAATGGAAATAGTTAAGTTAAAAGTCAATATAGTGATAACCAGCCTCTCTCCGCCATTTTTGTGGCCTCGATTGTGAACTATAATGAATAATAGCTAATCTTAGTAGGCAGTCAACGTATACTCTGCAAGATAGTCACATAACAATGGCATCACCGATAAAAGCCTTAAACACGCGAGACGAATTGGACTATATAGAAACATAGATGAAATTTTAGGCAACATTGACAAGGGTTAAGAAATTAAAGGCGAAAAAGCTAACGGAGGAAAGAACGAAATTGCAGACCAATTTCTGGCTATGGCAAGCTGTGAAGAAAATATCGAAAATGACTTATTCAATAGATTTAAGAGAATTCATTTCGGAAGAGATTGTTAGAATAATTCAAAGAAATATATGACCAAAAATAGATAAATAAATAAAACAGAAAAAAAGTTCTTGCTGAGAGAACCAAATTGATGGAGACTAGACAGAATCCAAATGAGTCTATAATACAATACGTGCACAGATTTAAAAAGACACGTAAATATTGAGAATTTGAAAAACTAGGAAGAAAAGACATGACTACGGAGGATGAATCAATCCTTTTCAGATTAATAAAAGACATGCAGGTTGCATCGTATAAACACAAAATATTTGAAAGGTTACTGATAAGTAACACGAACTTAGAAGTGAGCCCAGAATTTTTACAACTAGAATACAACCAACAAATCCTATCAAGAGACCAATGATAAAACAAAGTTCGTGATCAAATGCAAATATTGTGGCAAGGAATATGAGAAAAATAAGAAGAAATGCCCAGCCCTGGGAAAAAGATATGTTCAAACTGCAAAAGAAAGATCATTTTCTGGTGTCATGCGATTACAAAAGAATCGAAGGAGTAGAAGGCATAAACACTATAAGAGAAAATGCCAAAATTAATGCAATAAACAAAACTAGAGAAAAAATTAAGTTAAATGGCATATTGTTTATATGCAAGTTGATATGGGGAGTGATGTCACTTTAACACTGAGAAACTTCTGGGAGAAAATAGGCAAATCGAAATTGACAAAGATCAATCCCCGTTTGAAGCAATTTGATGGAACTGTCATCAAAGTGATGGGCACTTTTGAAAAGACATTCGAATCAAAAAGAAAAAAAAAAAAAGGCGCTTCGAAATGATTTCTATTACGGTTGTATCATGCAATAAAAATCAAGGATTGTTATAAATTGATGAGCTAAAAGTGGATAAGAACTCATTTCTTCTCTAAAAGCAAAAACATAGGATTGCAAATCGGTTACAAGGTGAGAATTCGTTTAAAGGAAAATAATCACCCAAACTCTGGGCAATCTAGAAAGTTACTAATTTATATCCGACCTTTAAAAGAGTTCAAATCTTTAAAAAAAAATGATACAGCAAGAAATATTTGGAAAAAAACTCCCATGGGTGGTGACAATTACACTTCACCGATTGTAGCCATAAGAAAGCCTGACTGGGATTTAAAAACATGTGAAGATTACAAGATAGTGGTGAATCACCAAATATACTCATATTCGTTTCTGTTGCCAAATATTGAAAGTGCGAGTCATAAATTAACAAGCATGAAATATTTTGTAAAAAATAGATCTCAAATTAGCAAACTGAATTAGTCCGGTAAACATTTGCGCGCGACAGCTGTTTCGACCTTATTAGGTCTCATCAGCAGTGTATACCATGATCTCCCCCACTGGTTATTGCAATTCAATTTACAATATAATTCTTCAACTTACAAAAGAAAATGTTTATCTATTTTCTTGCCCATGAGTTTATAAATACGCGGATGCGTATCGCCAATCCTCTCGAGAAGACATGACCCAAAGGTGACCGTGTCCTCTGTAAGAGTACGGATGTAACTTACAAGAGGCATCAGGTTAATTGGCCGCACATTTACCATGACTTGTTAATTTGGTATCGTTTGTGCACGATATGACCCAGTAGCTTAGTGGTAGAGTTTCAGCTCTGCATTCTGTGGTCACTGGTTTGATCTCCAGAAGTGGAGATCACAGTAGACATTGCTGATGAGACCTAATAAGGTCGAAACAGCTGTCCAGTGTTGCCGTATGTCGTGCGCAAATGTTTGCCGGATATTCTAGTCATAGTAATTCAATTTACAATATGTCCTCTACTTAAAAAAGAAAATGTACATCTCAAATTAGCCAAATTGAAGTTGATGAGAAATTCAAGGAAATCCCCACTATGAACTCTCCTAGAGGCTTACTAAAGTGGAATCGTCTGCCGTTTAGCATACAGACTCCGGGCCACATTTTTTTCAAAAACCCAATAAAAAATTTAGCGGGAAGGATAAAAGAAATATCATATCAGGACGATATTTGTTTGGGGGCGTCCAATAAAGAAGAACAGAAACACGGGTCGAAACAAGTTTTGAAGAAGCGAGCATTATTATAAACAATGAAAAATGCGAATTAAACTGCAATAAAATATGATGTTTAGGATATTAAATATCAAAGGATGGAATATCATCCAATGACAGACTAACACAAGAAAATAGCTGAAAACTCTACACCCATAAATAAAAAAGAATTGGAATCTTTTGGGGGAATAACAAATTTTTATTGTAAATATCAAGTCGGACACAGAAACCTGATAAAACCAAAGTTAAGCAAAAAGAACGTCAAGTTTAATTAAACACAAAGACAAACTATTGCCTTTGAGACATTGAGAAAGGCACTTACAAAAAAAGTGGGAGGATAAAAATCTTTGATCCAAATAAAGAAGTAACGCTAACCACATATGTGAGTAAACATGTAGTGGCAGCAATTATATCACAAGAAAGTGATCAAGTAATAAACCAATCAAGAAAGTAGACGCCCTATCTAGATTAGAATTTGATAATGACAAGATAGAAAATCACAAAAATGCAGAAGATAAAATGCTAAACTAAATTGAAACAGACATTTTGCCCCTAAATTGACTCAGGGTTAAAAGAAGCCAAGACCCCTTAATAAGCAAAATATTAGAGAGAATAAAAAGAAATCGACAACATACTAAGGAAAAACCAAAATGGCTTCCGAAGGAATAGATCCACGACCTCACAAATATTAACCATCCGTAGAATCCTTGAAGGTGTACGGGCAAAAAACCAACAAGCGACATTAATATTTGTCGACTTTACCAAGGCCTTCGATTCCATTCACAGAGGAAAGATGGAACAAATCCTACTAGCGTACGGCCTACCTAAAGAAACCGTAGCAGCAATAACGATTCTCTATAGAAACACCAAAGTAAAAGTACGATCACCAGATGGAGACACAGAATACTTCGACATTGTAGCAGGAGTACTACAAGGGGACACGCTGGCCCCGTACCTCTTTATCATTTGTCTAGACTACGTACTTAGAACATCGATTCACAAAATCAGAGAGAATGGTTTCGAGCTGACAAAGAAAAGAAGCAGAAGGTACCCCGCAAAAACAATTACCGACGCCGACTACGCCGATGACATAGCGATACTGGCAAATACACCCGACCAAGCCGAAACACTACTGCATAGTCTGGAACGAGCAGCCGCAGGCATATGCCTCTATGTCAATGCACACAAAACGGAATATATGTGCTATAATCAAACGGCGAACATCTCCACTCTAGACGGAACCCCTCTTAAACTAGTAGACAAATTCACTTACCTAGGAAGCAGCGTCGCATCAACCGAAAAGGACATCGACACGAGGTTAACGAAAGCATGGACAGCTATCAATAGGCTATCGATTATATGGAAATCAGACCTAACCGATTAAATGAAACACAGTTTCTTCCAGGCAGCGGTCACATCGATACTGCTATATGGATGCACTACATGGACTCTAACAAAACGGCTGGAGAAGAAGCTAGACGGCAATTACACGAGAATGTTGCGAGCAATCTTGAACAGGTCCTGGCGGCAACACCCCACAAGACACCAACTGTATGGCCACCTGCCTCCTATCACGAAAACTATCCAAGTTAGACGAACCAGACATGCAGGACACTGCTGGAGAAGCAGGGACGAACTCATAAGGGATGTACTCTTATGGACCCCCACACATGGCCGTGCAAAAGCAGGACGACCAGCACGAACATACATTCAGCAACTATGTGAGGATACGGGATGTTGTCCTGAGGACCTGCCTAGGGCGATGAACGATAGGGAGAAGTGGCGAGAGAGGGTCAGGGATATCCGTGCTACCAGCACGACATGATGATGATGATGATGACTCAATGGCAGAACGACTTGTTAAAGAAACGAGACGCAAAATAACTATTGACAATGGCATAATATGACACTAGACGAGGTGAGGCTGCATTCCTGGAGCATAGAGAAATGTAGAGTGCCCCTTCATTACTATAACTCCCAGATCCACTCTGACTCAGAGTGGTAGTACCTGTTAGGATATGAATTAAACAGAACTGTTTAAACATTTAGCTGTGTGCAAACAAATGATTGATGTTAAATTGAATTGTAATTTACCTATGTGCAAATGAAACTATTGGTTAACAGCAATAGCGATACTTGAAGCCATTTCAGTATGTACAAACAAATGATTAATACTAAATAGAATTATTCGTGTTAGATAGGAATACTTGAAACCATTTAACTGTGTGAAAACAAATGAATTATCGATATTATATGGCAATACCTGGGACCATTTAACTGTGTATAAATAGATTAAATGTTGAATAGATTTATAAGTGTTAAATAGCAATACTTGAAATTTAACTGTGTAGAAGTAAAACTACGAGTGAGAACAATACTTGAAACTACTTTACTGTATGTAAACAAATGATTATAATTAATAGAATTATTAGTGTTTGATAACAATACTTGAAACCATTTAACTGTGTGCAAAACAACAGTAATTTTTGCATGGAAACAGATTAGCTCTTACTCATTTAGAAATAAAATTACCAACTAATTATTCACTAAAAAATTTTACATGTATAACTATTTAACTGTGTGCAAACAAATGACTGATGATAAATTGAACTGTTAATGTTAAGTAGCAATACTTGAAACCATTTAACTGGTTGTAAAGAAATGAGCTCTGACTTTTTTAAAAATCTTACCTACAAACTATTTGTTTACAAGTCATGTCTATTTGATATATGTATCAAGATGATTTAGCATTAAATAACCTTAAATTGTTGATATGCCATGAAAAGACGTATTAAAGAGTATTTATAATGATGTACTTTGTACCTTTTAGAACCCGACGACTAAATCTCGGAGACCCCAACAACCAGTGTCCAAGATATGATATTAAACTATCTGATGGCAAAGGCCCAGCCGAGGAGATTTGGGGAATGTTGAGTACCCCTTCATTGCCATTACTCCCAGGTCCACTCTCTTCCGGATTGGTAGCACCTGATAGCTTATTCTATTTGAGCCATAGATGGGACCCTAAGTATGCAAACAAATGACTGATGTTAAACTGTGACTATTAGATAGCAATACTTGAAACCATTTAACTGTGTGCAAAAAAAAGTTCAGGCTCGTTTAAGAATGTTATCCACAATATGTATTTACAAATCATACATATATTTAATATATATGAGGATCATTAAATAAGTTTCCAGACTTTTGCGTATGGGCACTTTTATTGATAGTACACACATGAAACTCTAATCCCCTTCGAAGTAATCTCCTCCGGCTGCAATGCACTTATTGTACCGTTCCAACAACTTCTGGAAGGACCCATCGAAGTCCTCTTGTGTGAGCGTGTCAATGACCTTCGTCACAGCCTCTTTCATCTCCTCAATTGTCTCATAACGACAGCCTCTGAGCTTAGGGAATAACCACAATCACTGGGAGCAAGGTCTGGACTATAGGGAGGGTGACGAACTGTGTTGATGCCCATATTGGTCAAATAGTCTATGACAAGGATGGAATTGTGGACTGGTGTATTATCCTGGTGGAAATGCCACTGACCCGATTTGAAGAGTGCTGGCCTCTTCCCTTGGAATCTCTTCCTGAACTCCCTTAAAACCTCAACAGTATTTCTTGTTGACTGTCTGTCCAGTCGGAACCCAGTGCATATAGATCATGCCAGTGCTGTCAATAAAAGGGATCATCAAAAGTTTGTGGGTGGATTTGCTCTGTCTAGCCTTCTTGGGTCTGGGAGAGCCTGCACGCTTCCACTGGGAACTCTGTCTCTGGGTCATAGCAATAGACCCAGCTTTCATCGCATGGCATTTTTTCCAAGTTTAAAACACAATTTTATTGCATATCGTTCTTCTGAAGTCCAGATTGCATTTTTGAAATTCACCAGCTGTGACAATCAGGCTTTAGTATTCCAATTGCTGCTGTAGCTGTTCATTTGAACATAAATTCATAAAAATTGGTCAGTCATCTCATAAGATGTATAGCAATAACATAGTGAATTTTCAAGAATCTACGACAATTTTAAATGCCTGTACAAAAAAGTCTGGAAACTTATTGAAGACACCACGTATGTATAAACAGGATTTGTCATCAAATAACCTACAAGGGTTGATATGCCATAAAACCCAATCAAACCAAACATTTGAAATAGCTGAGTTCCTTCCTTTATCAAGCTAATTTGTTCGAAAGTAAATATAATAGCGCGACTGGGGTTCGAACTCGCAGTCGAGCACTTTAGCCATTACGCAAGAGGGACATTCCTGCAAGTGGCAGATAACATTCGATTTCCTCTTTGATGATTGTAGAAATTTATTCATCACTTCTATTTAACTCTTAGATGGGACCCTAATTGGTACTACAACTCGAGGTCAGAGTAGACCTGGGAGTAATGGCAATAAAGGTTGACTTCAGACTCCCCAGATCTTCAGAACTGGAGTCTCGCCGTCAGATGCAGTTTAGTGTCATATCTAATATGCTCGTTATGATGGGGAGTCTTACCCCACCGCAAAGGTTTGGCCGGCGTATTCTACTGCCCAACTCAACAGAGCGAAGTTCAGTTTGAACCATAGATGGGACCCTGACTGGTACGACCAATATGAGTCAAAGTAGATCTGGGAGTAATTGCAATGAAGGGATACTCCACATTCCCCAGATCCCCGGAACTAGAGCCTCACTACCAGATACATTTGACTGTAACACTCTTTTTTTTTTTTTTAGAGAGAGAGTCTTTGGAGGTGGGGGTCACTAGAGCATATACATTTAGTGAATTCCAAGCCTTGTGGACTATTCAGGTTACCAGAAAAGTCCATAACATATCAACTGATATTATAATGACAATAAAATTTCTCATTACAAGGTTACTTGACCGATAAACGCATGTACACACACACATACGCGTATACACACACAGACGAGGGTGTGTCTCTGAAGTCACGTTTTATTTTATTGAGAAGTAAATTATGAAGCTTTTCTTGGTTCCCTGTAGAATTGTTTTCATGTAGAGCTACAAAATTTGATATACAGAGAAAGGCTTTAAAATTTTCAAAAATTCGTTACTCATGAGGAAAGAAATTTTTTGAGAAGAGGTCTCTGACAACAAACTATAATCAGCAGAGAGCCATGTTGCTGCAAGACCTAAGTAATCCAATAGAATTAAAATTCCCAGACTTAGAAAAAAAAAAAAAAAAGAATTATTATTCTTTTCCAAATAATAATTCGCATTTAATTACAAATTAGGTTTGAAGTTAATTCTGTAAGCAGGAGATCCAAAATAGTTATGTAGTTTTATATTTAGTTAGGACTCGCAATCTAGACAAAAAATTATTTAAATGGATTTATCTCGTAAGTGTCAAATATTACTTTAAAAAACCTGAAGCTTTCACAGAACCTTGAAAGATAATATAAAAATGAAATCTGTATATTGTTTTTGTTACGTGGATATATCTTTATGAAGAACTTTAAAACCATCTTAATAAAAATGAAATAATTATCAAGAGTTATTCAAGCATGTATTATCATGCAATTTCTCGACTTGCTTTTACTTAAATCTGTTGAAAAATCAAAAAGAAAACTGGTGTTTCCAAATGAATAAAACTTAAAGCGTTATTCAAATTAGTCTGAATTAAATTATACATTCTAATCAGAATCCTATTGTTCGAAATTAGTTTTGCAAAATGATTTCTACTCAGCAATTCAAAATGAAACGAATAAGCGACAAAAACAATTATTTTGAGAATGTATGTGCTTAATATGAAAATTACTTTTATCTTCGTATTGTAAATAAGTTCATAAACACATTTTTTTCTTTATATCCCATCTTCATAGGATGATCATGACACACACATACACACACACACACACACACACACACACACACACACACACACACACACACACACATATATATATATATATATATATATATATAAAACTTCTTTTTCTGCTTTTTCCACCAGGCATTTTTCTGCTCCACATGAAATTCTCCGCATAACGAACTGTGGTATTTAGGTCTTACGTCCAGACTGCTATTGTAGTAATGAACACTTTTTATACGACTTTTCTGACCTGCATTTTATCTCCGTTTATTGTATATACATCTCTCTCTCTCTCTCTCTCTCTCTCTCTCTCACTCACTCACTCTCTCTGTATGTGAGTGTTGTTTTTTTGAAGTGACAAAATTTTAGTCTCGTTCGTAATATATTCTTAATGCCAAAGGCAATTTTGTTGATTTAAAAGTAATTTTGTCAGAGTAAAACCAAAACTATTTATGTATTGTAAAAGTAGTAGAGAGAATATTGTGGAATTTACCGCTAAATTCTTATTAGTAATTTAATATTCTTAAAGATAAATGTCTGAATTTGGACTTAGTTTTTTTTTCCTATTCTTGTCTATTTCTGGTGCCGTTTTGTCTGGAAAGAATTGGTATTTTATTTAACTTATTGGTATGCTTGGTGCTAAAGAAGATATTTAGTAGAGTCCCTATTCACCAAGGACCAATGTTATTATTAGTTTATCCGTAATATAATATCACTGAACAAAATGGAAGGAAAGACAAGATAAACACAATGGTACATATAAGAATATTTAACCTTTTATATATATAATATACTTATCAATGGTATTAAGAAGAAAGAATACACAAACGCGTCCCAACAGCTACAACTATACACATATTATTCTATGAGCAAGCGGGGTATGTGGAGTAGATAAAAAAAAAACTCACTTGATAAGAAAAAGTAAAATAGCCCTTCCCAGACAAGGTCCAAGACACGTCTCTTCTGTTTAAAGAATAGAGGCAAAGGAAGTCGATAATGGGTTAATGAAAGTTTCATGTGACATCGTCCAAGGCACCCAATGAACACGCTTATTTTCTAGGGGAGATAATTATTCATTATCTCTTACATATTGCTTTAGACTCCAGTCACGAAGAGGAAATCGAAACTACGAACAAGTATTTGACGCCTATGCATAATGCACCAGCCTATTTGCATACGAATAAATTCTATCGTTCCCGTACGAGTCATAACATTTTATTTCTAGTGATAATTGCTAAGTTGATGAAGTGGAAATTTACTAAGCTTTTTGCTTAGATGTGGCCCAAGGCCATATGAAAGGGGCACCCAATGAGACTCGAACTCACTCGTGTAGGTTTGCTAGTCGAGCTTGCTAACCATTACACCACCAGAGGCGCCTATGCTAAGTTGATGAAGTGCATTACGAAAAAGAAGCAAAAGAAAAAAAATCATTCAAACTAAACCTGCAGAATTACTCTGAAAATTATCGGAAAAAAATAGTTGATTTGAAATTGGGTAATTTTTCTTGAATTCAAAAATGTTGATGAGATATACTCTTCTAGTGGTTATGAAAGCATTAGATATATCAGCCCTTGAACAGATTTTTCGTCATCAGAGTTTTCGAAGGGGGTGCGTTTCTATGATAAATTACATCTATGATAACTTAATTAGTAGCGGTTTCTGTACAAATTTCTACAGAAATTGCTTTTATATAATTCATTTTTAAATACTACAACGCAAAAGAAAAGCATCCCTCCTTTCTACATCAGCCAATTGAATTGTAGTTAAAAAAAAAAAAAAACGCGTTAAAAACTTTACAAAGAATTAACTTGAGCTTCACATCAAAATCAATGACCATTTAAGAATTACATAGTAAGTTATAAATATTTCACGAATTCATAGCTGTTTATATTTCTCGTCTTTAAAAGAAATAATTTAGCCAGTAACCTTACTTCAACATATCATATATTTCTTTTTATATTGCACAAAAGATAATTCAAACTGTTTCAATTATGCAGGTGATATTTTAATCTCATTAGTCAAGAGTTGATGGTGAACAGCTTTCCTAAGGGCATTAGAACAAAATGAAAATGCACAGTATCAGAATTCGGTTGGAACTCTAGTTCCTGGCTTTTGATTTCAAATGTGCCATTCTCTTAGATTGGTTGTCCACTAATATTAGGGAGTCAATAGCTGAGGATGAGGAGGAAGAAGAGATGGATTTACGCCTTTCCCAAGGGCAGTGTGTAATGAACGCAAATAGTCTCTACCATTGTCAGAATGACTTAAGAACCCCCCCCATGTCATAGTTTTGAATTCAAATGTGTCTTCCTCTTAGATTGGTTGTCCACTAAGGGCAAAGAGTCCTGTCTTGCCAACTGTTTTAACCGTAACTGGGCGAGAAGAGATGGATTCATGCCTTTAGTGCAAAATGGGCACAAACCGCTATTGCCATTGTCAAGCTGCCATAGCAACTCCAATTCCTGGTTTTGAATTCAAATATGCCTTTTTCTAATGTCGGAGATTCCAATCTGCCCTTTTAGTCTGCCCATAGCTAATGGAATAAAAGATAGATCTAAGCCTTTTCCAAGAGCATTAATTCAACAACCTCTACTAATGTCCGACTGTTTTAGAAACTCCAGCTTCTAATTTTGAATTTAAAGGTGCCCTTCTCCTGGTTGTCTTCAAAGGTTAGAGAGTCCATCGTCGAGAAGAAGAGATCAGCTCATACCTCTCCCAAAGTTATGAGAATAAAATGACTACAAACAGCTTCTACAAGACTGCCTTAGACATTCCAGTTCTTATTTTTGCATTCTAAGGTCACCTTCTCTTAGGTTGGTTGCCTTCTAAGGCTCGAGACTTCAGCCTGCACTTCTATTTTACGCATAGTGTTATATACAAGGAGGAACAACAACAATACTGATGTATAAAAATAGAATTTGCATCTTTTCTTTTTATCTTATTGCCCAAAATGTATGGATGGGTCGAGTGAGAGAGAGAGAGAGAGTTTGTATGCTCACAGGGGCGAGATACGAATATTCTGTGAACTGCTTCTCTGTCTTTCTTCTTCGTTCTTTAATTTCGCGAGACCAGTACAGGGCCACCTCAAGACATTGAATCATCTTAGTTTCTCGTCGTTTCTCACTTTCACGAGTTTAGTATAGGGCCACCTTAAGACATTGAATCATCTTAGTTTCTTGTCATTTCTCACTTTCACGAGTCTAGTGTAGGGCCATCTCAAGGCATCAAATCATCATTCTCCTCGCTTCTCGACTTTCGCCGACACGTTGCACGTGGATATGCCACCTGTCTAGCATCCTACCTACTCAACTTACACTGCATTCCCGCTGAGGAAGCACTTGCGTCCTGTTTAGTTCAGGAAACACTTCTGTTGCCTGTTATGACACCCACACAATTTACGCAGCAGGTCAAAAAGAATCTTCAAATAAATATTCAACAATAACAGATGGGTTAAAAGATGGATTCCTGTCTCTTTCAAAGAACTAAATGTAAACCACATCTGCCGACATTTAAAGTCGAATCACAAATTTAGCTTCGTGGAAGCCAGAGAATTTTGTTCGCAAGACATCACAGAATTCTAAGCGAATTTGACAAAGAAAGAAATTAATTAAATTCAATAGAAAGTACAACCATCTTGACAAATTTCTATTTCCGCAATTATAAACATTTTTTAATTTTTGAAGTAAATCTTTCCGTTGCTTTATAGAAAACGGCGATTAAAATTAATCAGATAAGGGAAGCTTAAGGGCTATCGAAAAAGAAAGATGACGGTTATAAAAGTTTAAATTGAACTTTAGCTTGTCACTCTAGTCGCAGATAAGGGTCATGTTAAGAAGCTGGATGAGAAGTACGTATCTGAAAAGAGATATTTAAAGCAAAATATTCGATTATCTAACCTTGAAGAAAAAATCTTGTTAATAATCTAAAAAGTATGAAAAGGTTGGTTACAAACGAAAATGAGTTTCTGTTTAAAATTTTTTTTAACAAGCTCAAAAAAAACGAAACAAAAAAACAAAAACAAAAAAAAAAACAAGACAAGAACACATAAATAAAAATATATACTAGCAAATGCGTTCTAAATAACAGTCGCGACCAATGCAAACAAGCCCATATTAAATATTAAAAATGTTTTCATGTATGCATACATTTTATACACATATGTCTCTAAAAATACTTGAAAACATATCTAAATAATTTCCCCAAAAGAAACATCTAGACCAGGGCTTTTCAAAGTGGTCCACATACATCACTGGAGGGAGTATAATTTTAGCTGGATGAATAAAAGTGAATATACATGTTTGTATTCATAGATCCCTTCATAAGAAAAGAACAAAAATTGCAAGATGATGTAGACTATTTGCCAGATCTCGTACACCTAGTAGAATGCCTAATAAAGTGTGATGGCTATTATGTCGCTCACATACGACCTATTCAAAACTTACGGGTCATTAAAATGAACGAACAATCTAACTATGACTGAATATATAATCCCATTTTGACAAAAGAAATCATTTTCAAAAAATTGTATTTGAAACTAATCATTTTATAAAAGTATTCAATTCTAAAATACCCTTTTTTATAATAGGTTATGAGATGTCTTAAGACAAAGGATTATTCAATTATAATAAAAATATACATTTAAAAATGAAAGAAAAGCAGTGAAGAATGAAAATTAAAATATAGTGCCTGAAATTTTACTGGTGACAGATTTTGAACGAATATAATTAAAATCAAATTATAATTAACAAAAAACCCTGCGCTGAGTGAAGTGATTTGGATCTTTACGTGTTAAGTGTGTCAATAATACAAGGAGTTTGTTGGTGTGGGTGTTGATATAAGATTCAATATCCCATTTATAACTTTTCTGTATTTTGTAAAAAAAAAAATCATGATCGAAAATATTTTTAAAAATCGAACCCTCTCATTATGGCTTCCAGTGAGACTAAAAAATGTCGGCAATATTTAGTAATTTATTTGGGGAAGGTGAATGGAAATTTAATTTGGTTACAAGGGGTGCATCAAGTAAAATGTTTGAAAAGACCTGATCTAGAAAATCAACCTTTATGTGTTCGTAAAGGAAAAGAATACTCAATTACCACACTGCCATTTCTAAACGTATGTGCACACACACACACACACACACACACGCTTACTTACTACATTGTCGGATAAAAACCGTTTCATTTCATTCCATTTTCTTATTTTTGAGCCTAGTCGTCTGAGGCTGTAGAATACATCGACAGCATCTCTACAGTAGGCAAAGACCGCCTGTAATACTACGAAACCAAATAGACGTTTGTACCACCACTGCACCTAATAGCCATTTGTTACGCCACGGCATCACATAGACATTTCACCGCTGTTCTAACTAGTCTATGAGTGTAGCACTACGCCTCAAGTTTTTGTCGTACTCCTGTAGTAATCTCGCCGAGAGAAAAAGTGACGAATACACAAAACACATCTGCTGGTTCGTTTGATATGACGTTGCACAAATTTCGCTGTGCATAGTTGAGCTAAAAGCAACATTTGATTTAACATAAAAAAATAAAATAAAAAGATTGAATTGGAAAGTCAAACGGACTTACTTGCCGCTGGACCGAAACAAAAAAGTTGTCAGGTACAAAAACAAATTTTTTTTACAGAAATGCCAATATGGTATCTGAATTTTAAGTTTTCTTTTCTTTTTTCTTTCTTTTATTTTAAATTTCAGGCGTATGGTTTTCACAGGTAGGGAATAATTTTCTTCACTCTTCCAGCTGGATGCATTCATTTTCTCTGTGGCTACTAGACAATTCTGAAGGATGGTGCTCTAAGTAATTTAACGTTTTCCGTTAAATTTCTTCCGCTGTCCTTTCTTCTTAAAAAAATGTCTTCCAAGTCTTACTCACATTGAACAGGGAGAACTCAGCAACTTTTCTGTTTCCTTCGAAAAGAAACCAATTCTACGCTGTTGGATCATGGATCTCTTTTACCGCGAAAACCAATTAACTCTCACTTAGTTAATTGTAAATTTTACACTGAAAAAAAATCCGCCCAGTCGTTTAAATACCCACAAAGGAACAGAAACGGCCCAACTTTAAACATAACCCAATGACATTCGAGCAACTTTTAACTGCCGATTTGCGAATTCCAAAACTCCTAAGTCGGTTGCCATACCAAGGTTAAGAGCCCAGTCTGCCCAATTATCTACCCACAGCTGGAAGAAAGATAATTGGATTCATGGCTTTCCAAAGAGTATTAGTGCTATATGAAATATAAACAGCCTCGTCCAGGTTTTGAACACGGTTCGCCGGGTCCATTTCCAATGATAATAACCATTACACCACAAACACCGCCATTTTTTTTTACCTCACGCTCCGTACGACCCGGATGTAACACAACGTCAATTCTTTAAGCTGAGTTTAACAGGTTTGAATACAAAGTTTTCTTTCTCCTAAACCGAAAAGATTCACTTGTCTAATATTTTCTCAGTACATCTTTAGATTATTTTTAAATAAAGCTTATGAAAGTTAAGGATGAATAATTTTTTTTTATCTTTACAGCTTTACAGAGCCGGTTCCGCCGATTTTTTGATAATGACCGAGACGGCAAAGCCACCCACAACGAAGTTGCTAACTACTTAAGGAAATACGATCCGACTATTTCCAAATCGGCCGTAGATGCTTTTGTTGCCAGCAGAGACTTAAACAGTGAGTTTTTCGTGTTTTTTTTTTTAATGGGAACATTTCTAGAGAATTATTGCACTGTAATTCTTATTCTTGATATGAAACATTTCTATGTAATAAACTTTCACTTTTGTTTATTTTTATTATTATTTTCATTATTTATTTTTTAAATCCAAAACAATAAATAAAAAATAAAGTAAAGTTAGCGACTTTAGTCGAGGGGGTTACCCGATGACTTCTTTTCAATAGCTACTATGCCGAGGTGTAGGGGAGGGCGCTACTCCATTCCCTGGATTGCCCAACTTTGCCCTTGATCCTTACCTTATAATACTGAGTATTTGGTATCAAGTACCATTTTTGAGTTTTTAGTATGACTCGAACTGGGATTGAAACCCAGTCTCCCAGACCATTGGCGAATACTATACTCATTAGGCCAAAGGGCCCGGAAATTACAAAATAATCTGGGGAAATTTTCTTTATATGACGGGGTTTGGTATTTGGGGAATCATTCTTCTAAATTACTCAGAATTGCTCCCTATTATCAATAATCTTTAAGTAGTTTTATCGCGTTAATTAACTAAATCCCAGAATTGAATTTTGTTGAGGATCTAATTTTCATTGTTTTTCATTGATTACATATTTTTTAAGTAAAAAGTCCAAGATAAACCCAACATTTGAATTTTTGTTCTTTTGTTTCTTTCAATCTAATTCTAATAATTTGCAAATAGATCTATTTGACCCATAGATTGCACTAAAACAGGCACTATTACACTGGGAGTAATGTCAATGAAAGGGTGCTCTATGTACCCCATGGCCTAGTCGACAGGGAGGGGTGCTGTACAATACATCGACTGCATCTCTGCTGAGGGGTAAGACTCCCCACCCACCAGTATCCTAGATATAACATTTAACAATCTGATGGTGAGGCTTCGGTAGTGCTGGAGCTTTGGAAGAATGCAGAGTACCACTTTATTATCATCGTTCCTAGGTTCACTCTGCCCCGGAGTGGTAGTACTCAATAGGGTCCTATCAATGAGTCAAACAGAACTGTTTGACATCTAAACTATGTACTTATGCTAAACTGAGTCGTTTGAAATAGAACTGTTTGAGCATTTAACTCTGAGCTAACAGATGACTGACGTTTCATTGAATTGTGAGTGATACATAGCAATACTTGAAACTATTTTATTTTGTTGATATGCTAAACTGAATTGCTTGGAATAGTCCTGTTTTTACATTTAACTGTTTGTTAACAAATGAGTGATATTTAATTGAATTGTTCGTGATACATGGCAATACTTCAAAACATTTAACTGTGTGCCAAAAAATGAATAATAGTAAATAGAATTATTCGTATGAGATAGAAATTAGTGAAACCATTTAACTGTGGGAAAAAAATGAGCTCTGGTTTGTTTAAAAATGTTATCAACAAAATATGTTTACAAATCATATATTTAATATATATGATTTGGCCTTAAATAACTTATAATGGTTGATATGCCATTAAACCATTATCATTATCATTTATCCAAAGAAACAAAGATTTAACGTTTGGCTGAAATCAGTGGAAACATCTTGAAAAAAGAAACAATAAATAGATTTCTTTTATTTCCACGTATTTAGTCTTTTGCACAAAAGGTTATTTAGTTTACTAATGTTTTATAGTCATTTCCTATCTCATCAGCCTTTTCATCAATCTGTTCTAGAAGTTAGACCGGTAAGATTTGAGAAGTTCTTACCTGCAACTCGTGACGAGTATATATTTACCCAACCTTTCCTCCACGGACAGGATGTGACACGAGAGTTTAATTTTTGACCAGAATAAAGCTAGTTTGAATTCAGAATTTACCTTCTCCTAGACTGGTTGAACTCAGTCTGTATATACGAAACCACTTCTGCTAGGTGCAGGATGTAACACAAGGTCAAGTTTAAAGCAAAGTTAGGTTGATTTGAATTTAGTTCACCTTCACTTAGACTGGTTATCAACCAAGTTTAAGGAACCTAATCTGTCTAAGTATTTACTCCTAGCTGGAGCTGGGAGTGTTGGCGTACTCCGGTAATCCAGCGATTTGGAGGCTTGCTCGGGTGGACGGTTTAAGAGTGGGGTCCCTAGTTTGCGCTCCATTATGGTGATCGGGCGTCCGCATTAAACTTGGCATCAATATGGTTGGTTGGAGGGAGCTCGAGCTAACCAGGTTGACTAAGGAGGAGCGATTGGGTCCAGGGCGGAAATACAGCAATCCTAGCTGGAGGTAGAAAAGAAGGATCCATACCTTTCCGAAAGGGCACGAACGCAAAGTGAAACACATAGTCTACCGAATCTTGAATTTGGTTCATCGATACCATTTCTTCAATGATAACTTCGGTTACTTGCATTTTCAATGTGCTGCGTGAGTGCTGGTTAGTTAATATCTTTGATTTGCAGTGAACTCAAAATAGCAACTGTTCGTCATCAGCAGTAGCAGAAGCATTTTAATCATCATGATCTTCAGCAGTAGCTGTAGCATCATTATCAGCAGCAGTTGCATTAGTATTATCCTCTTCATAATCATCATCAGCAGCTACCGCGGTAGCATTTATCTAGAGACTACTGCTGGATTTTCCCAATCCCTTCCATGACGACCATGACTGTATTAGTTTCTGTCATGTCTTACTAGCAAATACCACTATTTCCTCTTTCCATCTTCTTTCATATCTTCCCATGCTACGCTTTTTATTTCTTGGCCACCATCTGTTATTCTTTCTTTATTGAGTGTTCCCTTCTCACTTTCAGTTTTCTTTTTTAGCAATGTCTATGATCTTTGGTTTCTCCCTAATCAATGTTGATCTCATTTATCTCAGTTCTACCAAATATTGTTTTCTTTTGTTGATCTCTGTGGGACTTTGAGTTTCTTGTCATTTACTTTATTTTTATGTTTCTTGGTTATTTGCTGCTGCTGGTATTGATAATGACATCACCTGGGAAATAAAATACAGAAAATTAACTGGGAATTTGAAATAAAAAAAGGGATCACCCAACCCCGGCCAGAAGAACAGGCTTTGTAGTAAACAAGAAAAAAAGAACGTGTTAACTAGCGGAATACAAGGGTAGGCATGACTTGATAGGAAAAGTGATTCATTGGAAATTGTGCAAGAGATTAAAACTCATAGACTTCTCTGGGATTAATCACCCAATAACGACCAGAAAATCAAATCTAAAGTTAACTAGACAAAAAGAACTTGTCTAGTGGATTTTGCTATTCTAGCAAACCATAAAGTAAAAAGATAAACAAGTATTAGGATCTTGCCAGAGAGCTGGGAAAAAAAACTGTGAAACATGAAGGCGACGATCATACCAATTGTATTTAGCGCACTTGGAACAATCCCAAAAAGCTTGAAAAGAAGACTGGAGAAATTAAAAATCAGAGGAAGTTTCGAGACCATCCAGATCACATCATTTTAAGAATAGCCAGAATACTGAGAAGAGTCCTGGAAAATTGGTGTGTCACTCAGATTTCAGTGAAAAATCACCAGTGAGAAAAACTCGCTACGAGAAAAAATCATTCTAGATTCTCTCATATTTTACCAGAAAATTACATAATTTTATATTTTTATTTTCTTTCAAGGCTTTTCCTAATGTGCTTGTTGATTCTTGAGAACTATTCTTATGACCTCTTGCATCTTCTGCAATCTTCCATTTTGGCAATGTATCATATTCACTTCTATTTTTGTTCAATAATTTCCATGATATATCTATTTGTCTATTCTTCTTTTAGCATTATTTCTAGCATTGTTCTCTCTTATGATCTTCATTCAACCCAGAGATTGTTTCCTAAGAGAATATACAGTCATTCTTAAATACAAGATTAAAAAATGGTATTGTGTGATCACGTCCCACTGACTTTCATTGAAAGATATTCTTTTCGTATAGTTTCAGAAGATTGTTCAAAACAGATTGCTTTCTTTTCTTATGAATATTGAGTACTTAATATAAGCTTCTTTGTTATTTTCCAGAGAACGGTGTAATAGACCTCATCCCTGATTACCTAGTTGCAATGAGTTATCCGGATTCCGACCCCATCCGCACTCGAGAATGGTTCGCTTTAGAAGATGCTAATAATGACCATATAATCACAAAAGAAGATATTGAGAAAATTGGAGCTCGTATGGGAATGTCACAAGACGAAATACATGACAGCATGCAATACTACGCTCTTGGCGACAATAATGAAGATGGCAAGATTACTTGGGAAGGTAAATTTCATTCACTATCCCACAAAAATCGACCTATTTTCATATTTGATATTATTTTGTAATTTGAAGTCTCTAAATTGCAAGTATTTACCCAACCTGTCCACAAGGACAGGAGGTGACACAAGGTCAATTTTTAAGCGGTATACAATAGGTTTGAATTCAGAATTTCCCTTCTCCTTGGCTGGTTGCCTAACTAAGGTTAAAGAACCGAGTTTGTCTCAATATTTACCTATATCCGAGGTTAAGGGAAGTTATGGCCCTAAAAAAACAACAAAAAAGGCTCTCTCGTCGTGGACTGTTATAAGAGCGGTTATTTACACAAACGGTACAGAGATATGACGCAACGTGAGTTGCCCAGCGGGAAGCAAGGGTCAGTTAAAGATATAAAACATAAGACTGACACGGGTAATTTTTTATGGCGGTAAAGATTTAGGTAGAAACAGCCAGACTTTTTGAATGAGCTGATTATAGAAGAATAGAATACCAATGTGTCACAGATTCTCCCGAACAACATCCTTCAATGTTTTGTAATCAGATTTCCTTCTAGACTGGTTTCCTTATCAAGGTTAAAGAACCAAGTCTGCCCAATGGTTTAGCCATTGCTGGTGTGGGGAGAAGAAACGAATTCATGCTTTTCTCAAAGTGAAACGTAATCAGCCTCGTCCTAGATTTGAACCCGGTTCGCTGATTTCAATTAAAAAAAACGTTTTAGATTAAGCGCTCTAGATTGTATATCAATGGGTCTCATATAAGTAAGTAAAGTTGGCGACCTTTGTCGAGAGTGACCCGAAGGCTCCCTTTTCAATAGCTACTACACCAAGGAGTAAGGAAGGGTGCTACTCCATTCCCTGGATTGCTCCGCTTTACTCTTGATCCTTTCCTTATAGTGCTGAGTGCTAAGCAAGGCGGCATCAAGAACCATTTTTTGAGTCTTTGGTATGACTCGACCAGGGATTGAATCCTTGTCTCCCGGACCATTTGCGAACACTAAACAAAACTTCAAAATTAAATAAATCTCCGTATTATAGTGTTGTAGCCTCAACTCATTAGTTTGATTCGAAAATCTAAGATGAAAGAACAAAAGTTCGAAGAAAATTTGTCAGTCGTTTGATTACTAGAAATGTTTTCATTTATTCGAATATAGGAATAACTAAATGAATTTTCATTTTGGCAAGTATTTCTTTCATCTGAATTTTGTTCTTTATCATAACTTCTCCGACTGTTATTCTACGACCGTCGATAAACAGCGTGTATCAAAAATACATAATAAACTTCTCCAGTGACACTCGAATCCACAGTTGCTAACGTGTTAGACAACAACATCAAAGTAAGCGAGTTCGAACTACAGTCATGCCGTTAAGTTCTCTTTAGGATTAATACCCTTGGCAAAGGCATGAACTCCTTTCCCAGCTATGAATTAAGGAGCACCACTACAATTCTCCTACAAGGGTGGCTTTAGCATCAAATAACCCTCTGAAATTGACATATCATTAAACAAAGAACCCAAAACGAAATCAAATTCGCATTTTCTTTTTCCAAGAGGAGTTTTAGCGTTACTGCTACTTTACCGAGTAGGCCACCAAGACGACATTTTCAGAAGTTCAAATTTAACTTTATAAAAATCGACCATGATTCATCTACTAATTCATTCAGGATAAAATTATCTCGCATATTAGTAATTAAAAAATAATCAAAATATATAAAAGAACGGACTAAAAAATTTTTTTAGTAAAAAATTATTTAGTTATATTTTAACTAACTATAACAAAATCATTTGTGACTGTCATGTATTTTTTTATTTTAATAAATAATTTTATTTTAATAAGGAATTCTATTTTTTATTTTGATAAGAAATTCTCAAAAAAAAAAAAATTAGTAAATCCGGTCATTAAAAATAAATCTAATTAGAAATATCAGACTATACTATAAATTGGAATATTATCAAGAGTTTTGCCGATACTTAACTCTATCCCCGGGGCGAAGATCAGAGGGTATGTTTTTAACAACTCCTCCTACACGAGCTAGATGTAACACAAAGTCGCTTTTTAAGCGGAGTAAAACTGTTTTGAATTTAATTTTTCTTCTTGTTGCCTAACTAAAGCTAAAGAACCTCGTCTCCCCGACTATATACTTAAAGCTGGAAGGGAACTATGGGATTCATGCTTTTTACAAAGGCATTCGCACAAAGTGAAACACACACAGCCTTATCCAGGATTTGAACCCGAGTTGCCGACTCCATTTTCTGCGACGACAATCGTTACGAAATTGCTGATCTATTCAATCAGTGTCACGAAGGCGACACACTACCCTAACTCTTTCCTTTTGGTACACTGAGGGAGATGCTGCACCGAAATCGCTTTTGAACCCCATCTACATCCTGCTCGAAGACAAAAACGCAGTTGAAGTATACAGATTCCATAGTTTGATTCCCGCCCCATGGCTAGAGAGTTGGTTGTCTGTCAAAAAACCTTGCCCATACAGTATAGGTTCTGCAGATTCTGAAAATACTTGACCAACAGTTTGAAGAAGGGGGCTGTTTTGACCTAGTTTGATAAATTTTCGCTTCCTCCTTGATAAACGTTACCTGATAGTTTTCGTTAAAAATCAAAACGTTTCATTAATACAATTGAGGATAAATCATTAAAACCTCAATCCTAATGAAGTCTCATGAATAAGTTTTCAAATACAGAATAAATATTTTTATTTCGTTTAGTTGATTACTAAAAAGTTTGTTCCACCTCATGGGATTGAATAAGCTTTCGGACATTCAAGCAATGCCCTTGAACCCAAAGAACCCAGATGCCTTAACCCTTAGAACACTGAGTCCATCTACCTCACCCTGACGATCATAAGCTACTCACACTCACGTTTGTAAATTAGCTGAAAAATTACTAGAATGTTGTAAGCTGTTATTCAACTGCTTTACAGGCTATTAAATAACCCGTTACAACATTCTATAGACAATGCAAAAATATTTTATCAAATAATAAAATCATATATGAAATATAAAATTACACCATTTTATTAGGAATAGCGATGAGAAATGTAGTGGCACAAATATACCTTACTCGAGTTCAAAAGGTTAAATAAATCAAGCTAAAATGTTTTAACACTACGGATCCATTTTTGAGACATGCAACTTTAGAAACAAAGGGGGGGGGGATGTTCACTTCTTGTATGTTCGAGGATTAAATGTTACATTGTAATAATTCACTTGTCTGTTCTTCTTCTTACCAAATATTCTGTGTTTTAGATAAGCTAATACATTATAAGAAATGGTGTGTTATCTACCAGTTCACACCTCGTTAAATCTTATGATATTAACGGTTACAAGAATTTGCCGGTCGCCAATAAAGTTCTTAAGAAAAAAAGAACGTTCCTTTTTCGTATTGTTGTTATATCTCGTGGATAAGACATTGGACATTTGACATAATTTCAAAAGTCAACTAAAGCCAGATAAATATATTTATCTGGTCTAAACGATAGAAAATAATTGTTAATATAGGTTTTAGTTTGTGCTATGAACAAACTGAAAAAGGAGAAAAACAAGTATTACCGAAAAAAAATTCCCATGTAAAAATTTTTTTCTTAATCATAGTTTCTTCTAAATCTAATCTTGCTTTTTGATGTATCAGTTGATTTAAATGAGAAGTCCTAGTATTTGGTAATTAGGAGAATATAGTTCGTTCTCTACTGAGCTCAGCCGTTTGTAGTAGCCTACAATGAATAGCACACAAAAAACAAAATCAAAGCCAGTTAAAGAAAACCGTCACAGCCCACCCCTCTCGAAAAGTTTTAGATCTAGCCCTCTAAATGTAACCCAAGATAAAACATGTTCGTTTAATTCTTTTTTTCTTTTTTACTGTTGCGATTATCAGAGGATTTTGCTTCTTTGATGAAATCACGCTGTACTTTTACGGTTTTGACAAACACTGACAAACCCCAAACGTTTGAAAAAAAACCAGATACAATGTGAGGGTAGTCAATCAGTTTGTCGGTAAAAGACAGCGTGAGACCTATGGATGTTGGTTCCGAGCCCCGTTCCGCCAAAAAAAGTTTTCATTCTAAGTATAACCGCTTTCAAATGAAATCGTTAAATTTTGATCCTAATTTTTTTTTCTTATTTTAAAAATGACCTTACAAACTCTTTTTTTTTCTTTTTTAGAATACAAGATCCTCCATGGCATCTAAGAATCTTGAGTGTTTTAACAGCAACGCCAACTGAACTGATTGATGGTGACTTGAATGGAAATAAAGAGTTCACTAATGATCACACATAAACAATCTAAAGCCACAACTCAGCTTCACTCAATGCTATCTTTCCGATGCGATGTGTCTTTTATTTTAGAAGTTAATTTCTGAAACACGTTCTTCATTTCCATTCTTTGTTATGTGACATTTTAATAAAAGCAAAAACGGACAGTAATGCATATTTATTGTCAATCTGAGTTTTGTCAAATGTTTTGTTGAAAACGAAAGATTTTCTTTTTCTTTCACTTGTAATCACTTTTCTAAGAAATGTTTTTTCTTCGTTTTCTTTCATTTTCTTCTTAAATTGTTTCATTTGGAGATTTTTTTTTTCTTTTTATAACCATCACAACAAGCTTAGCCGAAAGAAACATTCTGTTTGTGAGTAATCTATATCAATAATTGAGAAGTATTTGTTTGTCTGTCTGTCTGTCTTGTTTATCATGAATGAGATTTATAACAATAAACTGCCAAATTCCATGTTACCACTAGACAGAATGGTACAGAATTTTAATTTCTAAACTAAAAAGCAACAACAACAAAAAAATGGTCTAAAATAATTATTCACATTTAATTAAGCTTAACAAATTAGATTTACGGACAGAGCGCAAATAATGTCCTAGAATTAATAATGAGTTAATATTAACCATCTTGACAAAATAATTACCGAGATTTACTAATTAGTTAATATTAAAGCGGTTTCACCAGTTAGAAGTTATATTGCTACAAGAACATAATTGATCTTACATAACTTCAAAAGGAGAAACATCATTTATCCAAAATAACCATTTACATTTAATAAAACTTTAGTAATAAGGTTTATGTTAGTTCTTTAACGGTCGTTAACTTAAGTGTTTCATCAAATCTTAAAATAGAAAAACTCTCATGAGTATCATTTTTTAAAAAATAGCTTTTCTTATTTTGCCGCCAAAAGCATATGGGTCTGAACACCCCGGTATTCCCCATAAGTCAGTAGCAATCAAGTATTTAAAGAGGACAGACCTTAGTATTTCCAGCTTCTGAATCAGAAATATCTGTCTTGAATTTTACGACGATAACCAAGTTTTATCCTCGAAAAAATTCAGGACTGACAAACACGTAAGCAATACGAAAAAAAAATTACTACATTTACATTCATAGAACACGTACAAAATGAACAGTCACACAAAAACATATATTTGGTAAATCATTGTCAAGATAATGCATAAAAAGATATAACATTTGTACAACTCAAATTCCTAAGATGTTTTTAATGTTTTGTTTTTTTTTGTTTTTGTTTTATTGATTATTCCTTTTAGCATTAAACTTTTCATCACGTTACTCGGAAGACTCCTCTGTAATGATATTTTGTTACAAACTTGTTACACCAGTTTGCTAATTCACTCTACCCTAGTAATAGTCATTTAAACTGGATGTATAAAAGAATTATAAGGCACTACCCCTTAGAACTTTAAATCGGATAAAAAAAAACCTTATGTCTAAAAAACTTAATGCTTAATATTTAAATCGATCGATAACTTAAGACGAAAGAAAATACTAGTTAAATTAATGGTTGAAAATTCTTCATTTAATAATTTTTTAACAAATAGCTGACAAGAGGTATATATATATATATATATATATATATATATATATATATATATATGTGTGTGTGTGTGTGTGTGTGTGTGTATTATTCGGTCCAGTTAAACCGGAGGCGGGAATAATTCTGTCAGGACAAAAAGATCATTCAACTATGAACATTTAAATTTTCCTGGTAAAGAGCTCAATGTAACTGACATCGCAGAGCAATAATTTCTTAACAAGAAAAACAAAAACCGGTTACCGGTGTGTGTGTGTGTGTGTGTGTGTGTGTGTGTGTAAGTAAAAAATGGAAAAAAATCCGACAATATGGGAAAAATATTGAAAAACAAAGTAATCCAAAGTGAAAGACTTTAATATGAAAGAAAGCCAACGTTATAACGATTCGGTTTCAATAAGCCATCATCAGGGCAAAGAAAAGATGTTATGAACATTTTTTTTATTAGTTCTCATGATGAATTTTTAAGCATTAATTTAACTCGTATTGTTACGTGTTCTAACATTTTGATACAGTATTCTTTCGTGTAAATGCCTCGCAGAATAACAACATATCATGTGGCTAGATATAGATGCTAGACTGGACATTTTTACCGCACGACCCTCTGAAGATTGTAGAAAACAAATGAAACTTAAGTAACGGACTTATTGTGTCCATAGTTCCAATATTTTTAGGTTGATAGATAGATAGATAGAGAGAGAGAGAGAGAGAGAAAGAGAGAGGAGAGAAGGGATGGACTCTTTCATTGTATCATTTTTTTTATTGTAATCCTGGTCATCGTCGAGTAAATGCATGTGTAATAATAAAAAAAAACAACTTTTCATTGTGACAATACACCACCGGCCGACCCCCACTATCTCAAGCAACCAAACTACACGTGGTCATTAGAATCGTCTAGTGGTTTTTCTCATCTCTGGACTGGGGTATTTCACATTCCTTTACCAACACACAAAATACACAACCGAGAGGGTGGAAGAAAGAAGAACAAACAATCACGGGCTTGGGTTAGCTCCAAGCGCAAGAAGGGAAAAGTCGGTGACACTTTCCTAGCATTCTGTGCTTCTGTGAGCTAACGCGAGCGTATACTCGAGCGAAATTCCCACAAAGCCTCTAAGGAATGCTGACTCATCTTCTCACGTTGGCTAACCCGGCATCTCAGACCACTGGCGCTAGCAGCCGCCTTTCTGACTTCTGTTGACTGGTCTGTTCTGTCCCCTTCTCTTGACTGATCCCTTCTCTTCAACTCTCTCCTGCCGACTGTCTCTGGAACCTTCCTTCCCTCATCCTCTTCCAGTCTCGTGGGAGATCTCGCGCGCAAGCCCTTTGTGTGGGTTTCGCACCAAAACAGGCAAAGGAATCCTCTGACTGGCACCCACACCCAAAGAAACGAATGCCACCCATCGTGTTACATCATTATCAAATTATTTTCCAACTAAGTGCATTACTATACGTATGCACATGAATATCTAATATTTAACGCTAAGTAAAATCCAGAATTCTGAATTGCCAAGAACCAATATCAATATATTTGTGATATACTAACACAGAACACAACGGAAGAAAAGGCAGAATAAATTCAGTTGTGCATACTAAGAACAGTTAACCTTTTACATAAATAATGTACATACCAATATTTATTAAGAAGAATACATTAACGTTTCCCAACAGCCATATTTACACACATGTCGTTTCATGAACTATTAATATGAGAAAGGAATACAGAAAAGAGAAAAACTTACTTGAAGAGGCAAAGTAAAATAGCCATGTGGCTTTGCCGTTTCCTGTCAGAGGTCTGAGGCATTTCTTTCTAGTTCACTTGAACAGAGGCAAAAGAGGTCGATGATGGGTTTCTGAGACTGTCATGGGATATCTCACACGTCACCCAACGAACACACCCATTCTCTATTAGATATGATTATTTATTGTCTTCCTACACTGCTTTTCATTGCAGGCATACTCTCTAGACTTAGATATGTAGTATGATACAGCCCTGGTAATTTTAGTTCACCCACCCATGAAGCCTTGTGCCACACAAAAGTAAGCTTTGTAAATATCTAAGAGTATCTATGTCAAAGTAACTCTCAGATGTGACGTGACACCGGAATATTAAACAATAGCAACAGTAGTTTATAGCTATTGACAGTAAGGTTCGTTTCTCGCTACAATATGACGACAGTTGCTTATCTTACTGGCGTATAGACGGTAGCGCTATACAGATCACCAACAAAGCTTGCTTTTCTTTATCAAAAGCCTTTTACTTATTCTATTAAAGACTTTCTTTTAGCTTCCAGTCTTGTTTTATTGTATTGAA
Organism: Sepioteuthis lessoniana; assembly: GCA_963585895.1. Taxonomy (NCBI): domain Eukaryota; kingdom Metazoa; phylum Mollusca; class Cephalopoda; order Myopsida; family Loliginidae; genus Sepioteuthis; species Sepioteuthis lessoniana. The sequence continues at coordinate 4,525,289 of OY757912.1, forward strand.
AATGAGGAAAAGATTTCGAGACTGCCATATAATACATATTCTTTTGGCAATGAATGATGGGTAATTTTATCAGAAATTTCGAAGAGAATACGAAGAATATCTAGGACAGATCACGTGATAAACGGAATGTTTTAAAGAGAATAGAAACTTCAAGGAAACTTGCCCACGATCAGATTGATTGTTTTATTGGCATGTCAACCAGTCTGGGGTTATTTTATGCATGGAGGTTATAGAATTTTGTTCATTAGTACGGTCATACATTATTTTGTGGAGTTGTTTCTTAAGAGTTGTTTTTACACAGTTATATATCAAGTATTCCTATCTAATATAAGTAAGTTGTACATAAGAGTATGGTTTTAAGTATTTCTATTTACGACTAATAATTATACAGTTTCAAGTGAATATATCTATTTAACATTAGAGATTATTTTGCAACAAATAAATTACACACAGTTATATGGTATCAAGTATTCCTATCTACAAAAAATACTTTTCAGAGCTATTTGACCCATAAATCGGACACTAATAGGTATTGATACTCCGGATCGGAGTGGACCTGGAAGTAATTTGCAAAGAAGGTTTATTTCACATTTCTTAGATCTCCAGAACTGGAGCCACATCATCAGATACAATTTAGTGTTATATCCAGGACACCCCTTTTATTTTACGGCGGTGGAGGGTTTCTTATCTCACTGCAGGGGATACAGTCAGCGTATTCTAAACGCCCCCGACTTGGCTGCTAACAATGAAAAGGAAACAGAATTTTTTAATACCTGATGAGGAACAGTGACTTGGATAACCGAAAACCTAAAGGATACACCAGACAACTCAAGAAAAGTAGGGGGTCACCTACTTAACAGAGACAAAGATGGATTGTAAGGAAGCAAGTATTGCTGAAAACAAACACGACATGAAGCTGTGGAGAACCGTTATTATCTATGATCTAAAAATACAAACATCCACACAGATTATAAAAGCAAAAACTGTTGCATAAAGCAAAAAAAAAATTGTTTATCTAGAATTAGTTTAACAGTGACATACAAAAATCGCTTATTAGATAATTCGGCAATTGTACTTATAAAAAATCAAACATTATCTTACTCCATATTTCCTAGTACATTTTCAATACTTTCTGAATTTTAAGCTAAAAAGGAAATAAGATAAAGAAAATGAGTCATTACCTGCCTTCCTTTTTTGGTGTGATTTGGTTTATTTACGTTTTATGGCATATCAACACCCTTGGGTTACTTTACGCTAAATCCCGTTTATGAATATATAAACGGGATTTGGCGTTAAATAACACAGTAGCGTTGATACACACACACACACACACACACACACACACACACACACACACACACATATATATATATATATATATGCCTTTAAGAAAAAATAAAAACCGGTCAAATAAAAAGAAATGTTGTAATTCCCTAAATTATAATTAAATCTGGAGATTTACGTTGAAATGTATTTAGAATTTAAGTTTTAAAAAATCAAAAATTTAATTTGCTGTAGAAAGTGAGTTTAGAATATACGTCTAGTTACTTTCTTGTGATTCCAACCGGTAATTGTAGAGAAGAGGAAAATCTCGTATTTTGGTTTGGCGCTCAATTTATTTCGACACTTAATTTCAACCAATCAGGATGACTAATCCTATTCAGCCCGGACCTTCATTTCCGCCCACCAAAGCTTGTAAGCCGCCAAACCCAGTCTCTTTGGCTTGAGAACGCAGACCAGAACAGATGTTCCTCTGGCCGTTCCTACTTAGCGATGCTTTTTAGCTAGACAAGCCGCCCAGTGTAGATATCTCACTGTGGCTCTAACATAGCAGCAGCAACAACATGGACACTCGAGGGAATCCATTTAATTTATAGATTTCTTACGAGGAATCCCAGTTGAATATAAATTAGATGCATACAACATGCCTCACACAGGCCCAACTTTGTATCACCCCAAAATTGGCTATGTCGATCTGAGCGTAACTCCGCTCTCGACACACAAGCTCCCAATTCACCGCTGGTCCACATTAATGGAGATAACGCATACTCTCCCCCAAATACCAGACGCAAAACTCACGGTGACATCAAAGTTCAATTCCTACAACTGCAACATGTCTTTCGTCAAAAATGCAAAAAACACAATCCCTCACACGTCCAACGACACACGCTGCCTTCTCAACATCTCATGACGCCATTTCGTCTCCATACTAACAAGCCTAAACTCCACGAGTCTTGCAGCTCCAAAAGCAAACCATATTCCATGCTGCAATAAAGACCTTATCCTAAAAACACCTTTCGACTATCGCCATCTTACTTCATCATCATCTACCTTTCAATTCCCAGCAAACTTAGCGAGGGGACTAACAACACTAAGCGAGGAAACACTTCAACGTAAACACACATACGTTACCACCATTCCTCGCTACCAACAACAAAAACCTCCTATACAAAACCTAGTACATAATGATAAAAAGAAAAACCGGAAGTGGGCGAAATGGGGAGGAAACTCTTCACCCCTCTTCTACCCCTCTTCTACCCCTCCCACCCTTTCCTCCAGTGTTTATTCTGACTGTAATTATTTTATCCATTATATCAGAAGAAGTCCTGTTATTTTTGGTGTTATTGATTCATATCAGTACCCATAACAGGATGGAAATAAATTTATAATCCTAATGTGACCGGTTTTTGTTTTTCTTAAAGGAATTATTGCTCTGTGATATCTTTACCAGGAAAATTTGAATGTTCATAGTTAAATGATATTGTTTCCTGATGGAATTATTCCCGACTCCGGTTTAACTGGACTGAATAATATATATATATATATATATATATATATATATATATATATATATATATATATATATATATATATATGATTTGCTAGGGAATAGTTTATAGGTACAATTATTTTTACGAACCGGAGCTTATTTGTTTGCACACAGTTAAATGGTTTCAAGTATTCCTATCTAACACGTACAACTTCCTCACTGCTGTATAGTTTCAAATCCCGAATAATAATAATTTCAAGCAAAAATGAATTGTTCTATTTAAGCTATAGATGAAACCCTAAAAGGTACTACCACTCCGGGTCAGACTGAATCGGGGAGTAATGGTAAGATATATTCTACATTGTCCGAACTCTGAGACAGGAGCCTTGCCATCAGATATTGTTAAATGTCATATTCAGGACACCCTTTTCTTTTTGTTGTAAATAAAAACCATTTTGATAAATGAAACTTAGGTATATGATGTGTTGGATAAAGAGATAGGTTGAAAGATATTTCTAATGCATTCTGTTCACACACGGTGCCGATATTACTGGCCTTGTATCAAACTAGGCTAAACTAAGTAAGTAACTGAGATAAATTCAACTAATTTTTAATATAAACATATGTAACTTTAAAAGTTAATTAATCAACGGAGCCAGTCGCAATTTAAAAATACGTTTACCAAAATCTCGAGCACATAAAGAGACACACACCGATATATATATATATATATATATATATATATATATATATATTGACACGATTACACAAATTAACAGGGATACGGCTAAATTTGCTCAGAAAATGGATATGATAGATAGATTAGGGAAAATAGAAGAAAAGAGGGCCTATATATTATATTTAAGGGTCATAAAAGAAACTTTCTACATAAGAAGCAAGCTAGATTAATAAACCCCACAAAAACTGAACTAGGCTTACGAGACGTAATCCTCTGTATTAAATCTTTAGATATCTAAAGATATAATACAGAGGATTACGTCTAGACTACTGAGTAGCCATAAATATAGCTCGTGGAAAAATTCTATGGATACTATCGATTGGTTTAGAAATATTAGGGATAAGAAGAGGTCCCCTTTCGTCCAATTCGACATCATGGAGTTCTACCCGTCCATTACTAGAGAATTTCTAGTGAAGAGCCTAAACCACGCTAGAGAGTATACGAATATCACAGAAGAGAAGGTAGAAATTATCCTGGCATGTAGGAAATCCGTCCAATTCGATAACCGTAGAACTTGGGTAAAAAGTCACGTAAACAATTTCAACGTCCCCATAGGGGCTAACGATTCAGCTCAGGTAACTGACTTAGTAGGGATTTATATCTTAGATACGCTGGGTCGTATTGTCAACTTGGAACAAGTGGGGGCTTTACCGAGATAAGGGAATTATTTACATCCCAGAAAGTAACGGCCCGAAGACCTCTAATATACAGAAGAAAATTATTAGGGCTTTCAAATTACTAGGTCTAAGAATTCAAATAGCCTCAAATTTGAAAATAGTCGATTTTCTTGACGTCACACTAAATTTAAATAATGGTACTTTCAAACCTTTTAGGAAGAACGATTCCGCCCCCAGGTACATAAATATTTGCTCGAATCACCAAAGATCGGTACTGAGACAGATCCCTAATGCAGTGAATCAAAGGATTAATTGGCTATCTTCATGTAAATTTTTTTTCGAGGAGAGCAAAGGTATATATGACGACGCCCTAAAGGACAGCGGATTCCAAGGCAGACTGGAATATTTAACCCCGGTGTACCTCGCCCCTAAGGTTAAGAGTAATAATGGTGGGTCCGCACATTCATCAAGGTAGAAGAGATTAATAATAATAGTCACTCAAAAAGACGGGGAATGAATAGAAATAGAAAAGTAGTCTGGTTTAATCCACCGTTTTGTAAGCTTACTAATATTAATATAGGTAAATACTTCCTGCACCTGCTAGATAAACACTTTAACAGAGATAATCCATTAAATAGAATTTTTAATAGAAATACAGTAAAAATTAGCTACTCTTGCACAAAGAATATGAATAACGTTTTAAGCAACCATAAGAGGAGGCTACTAAATGAACTAATTGCGAAAGATAGGAGCCCAGACGTGGCGTCTTGTAACGGCAAGAGTAAAGAAGAATGCCCCTTAGGCGGACGTTGCAATTCGAGAAATGTCGTATACCAAGCATGCATTTCTCCTATAGAACACAAAAAAGACGGAGAGAGAGAGTCTATATAGGAATCTCCACTGGAAATTGAAAGCAAAGTTAGTATAATCACAGGCATTCTTTTTCCTATCCAAAACTTAGAAACCAGACTGCTCTATCAAAATATTTTGGGGGCCTTAAAGATCAGGGGGCTGTCTCCATAAATTAAGTGGAAGATAGTCAGGCACTCATCTACTGCGAATAGCTTCAATGGTAGATGTAACTTATGTTTAGATGAGAAAATTAGTATTATCAATTTCAAAAATAGAAAACTACTGTTGAACGAGAGAAACGAGCTCGTCTTTAAGTGTAGACATAGGGGAAAATTCAAATTATTCTGATTGAGAGCCACCGAAACACCAGTCCCTATGTAATCGCAAGGACAACGATAAAGATTTATTAGAAACTAATAGCGATCAATTCGATAGTGGATATCACTGAGGCGATGAAAGGTAACGTTAGATGATGATCAGATGAACGTGGGATATTAATCCAAATATTAAGGCCTTTGATTCTAGAGTTGTTAATTCCCCTTGACCATTTTTAGGGTCAATTAAAAGCAGTTGACAGCTATGAAAAAATTCTTTACCTTTATCTTATTTAACTATCTTGGTCCTAATTAAAGTAAGAGGAATATCTAGGATGACAACAGCTGAGAAAATTAACAGACATATTGGGAATAAATGTAAAATATATATGGAATATCAATTAGTTATACGATCTTAGTCTGTTTGGAAAATCACACCTGCTACTGAACCTCCCTACAAGTGCGCAAATTAGGATGGGGTGACCTATAGATAAACTCCACCCCTGTTTTTTAAAGCTTCTAACACCTAACATTTTGACCTCCTCTAACCTCGCCGGTGAATTTAAATAATTTGTATTTTTATTTCTATTCTTATTATTATCTTACTTTTTATCTTTTATCTTTATCCTTTTATTCTATTTTCTGAATACGAACTGTAATTCCAGATTTGCTGTTCTGCAACTTCGAGAAAAGCATGTAAAAAGTCATCTGACGAGACGGAGAGTATAGTAATATTCTCCGCCGAAATAAATTCATAATGACGACTTAACTAAGTTTGAGTTTTCATCAAATTGCACTATATATATACATATATATATATATATTGTATACGCGAGTATACAAATCTGTTGGTTTCTTAGATAAACCTTTTCTGCTCTACAGGCCACAAAAAATGAAAAATAGTATTCGATTTCTCATAAATTAATTATTGAATTTTATTCATGAAATTTAACATAAGATAAAATTTTATTTCTATATCACGAGAAACATTCAATAGTATAAAATTTATTTGTCGATTATGTCACTTGAATTGGACCATTGGCCAAATGAGTAGAATGTTCGCCACTGGTCTGGTAGACCAGGGTTCAATACCAGGTTGAGTCATACCGAGGACTCAAAAAATGGTGCTTGATGCCGCCTTGCTTAACACTCGGCATTTTAAGGTAAGGATCAGGGGTAAAGTGGAGTAATCCAGGGAATGGAGTTGCGCCCTCCGCTGTAACTTGGTGTAGTAGCAATTGAAAAGAGAGCCTTCTGGTCACCCTCGACGAAGGTCTCCAACTTTACTTATGTCACTTGAAGAGCCCGCTATGTAGACTCGGTCAAGTCAGTTATTTTTTGTAATGGAGTTTTCAGGTGATGCAGAAAAGTGTTAAACACTTTTGAAAGAGAAAAAGTATTAAGTCTTAGAAATGTCAGTTATAAAATTCTTTATATCAATAACTTCTAATAAATTGAATCCATTTGTTAATATATACAGAAGACTCAATGAAAAAAGCACCAGTACTTATCAGATCATCACCAATGAGCCAGCTCAGTTCTTAAAAAATTGACCACATAAGAATGGTTAATACTGTAGGCAATTTGTGTGTTAGACAAAATTTAGCAATCATGGTAAATATTCATTTAAAATTGGAGAAATTTCTTATTGTATGAAATTAGGGAAATTCTTGGATTCAGTTGAAAATGATCTTCAAATTAGAGAACTGGTTTTGCACCCAAAACGTTTCGAAGATTGTTACTCGTTTTAAACCAATTAAACCAATAAAAGCTAGTAGTGATTAGTATTTTTGGATTTGACATGTCATTTCTTTAAAAAAAAACATCATGTCATCAAATAACCAACAGACAGCCTCGAAATGGACTTCGTTTTAAAAAGCATGTGTAAATGACAAGTTGCCAATATACACGTCCCCTCGGACTCATTGAGATGAGGTAATTTATTATCGACAAATCCATACTTCAAATGCTTCCGTTGAATAGTTATACAGGCGCAGGTGTTGTTGTCGTTGATTAAAGAAGAAAAAAAATGACGTAGTGCTGCTTTTAAGTTTGCAATCAGTTAAGAAAGACTTTAAAACGAGCAATAGGATAATCGAATTGGGGGGAAAAAGATTCCCTCTTAAGAGGAACATCTGGCATTCAGTAATTTGATTTAGGGCCAAAACATATAATCTTTTTTATTTTCATGTTAAGAAATCTGAACTTTGATTTTGGGGTCACTTTGATGAGTCTCAGAGGCATAGCTGAGGATCTCTCTTTGAAAACGCCTTCTCCTGCATCCCTAATAGAAAGCCTAAAGCCCGAAAAAATATAGATAATTCACTTAGTGCATTTCTACTAAATACACTATTTTGAGGAGCTTAACGGTTATCGCCGTTGAAAACAGAATTGATGACTCGAGTTCAATTTCTGTACAATGCCTTTTGCATTTCACTTTGTGCTTGGGAAAAAATGAGTACTTCTTTTCTTCAACCACGCATAAGCTATGACTAAATCATAGTCAGACACATGCATATACACTACTTATACTCTCACACACCCATACAGTAATACTCACCCACATGCATGTACACTGCTTATACTCTCAAACACCCATACAGTAATACTCACCCACATACATATACACTACTTATATTCTCACACACCCATACAGTAATACTCACCCACATGCATGTACACTGCTTATACTGTCACACACCCATACAGTAATACTCACCCACATGCATGTACACTGCTTATACTCTCACACAACCATACAGTAATACTCACCGACATGCATATACACTACTTATATTCTCACACACCCATACAGTAATACTCACCCACATGCATGTACACTGCTTATACTCTCACACACCCATAGAGTAATACTCACCCACACGCATGTACTCTACTTATACTCTCACACACCCATACAGTAATACTCACCCACATGCATGTAGTCTACTTATACTCTTACACACCCATACAGTAATACTCACCTGCACGCATGTACACTGCTTATTATCACACACCCATACAGTAATACTCACCCACATGCATGTACACTACTTATACTCTCACACACCCATACAGTAATACTCACCCACATGCATGTACACTGCTTATACTCTCACACAACCATACAGTAATACTCACCGACATGCATATACACTACTTATATTCTCACACACCCATACAGTAATACTCACCCACATGAATGTACACTGCTTATACTCTCACACACCCATAGAGTAATACTCACCCACACGCATGTACTCTAATTATACTCTCACACACCCATACAGTAATACTCACCCACATGCATGTACACTACTTATACTCTCACACACCCATACAGTAATACTCACCCACATGCATGTACACTACTTATACTCTCACACACCCATACAGTAATACTCACCTGCATGCATGTACACTGCTTATTATCACACACCCATACAGTAATACTCACCCACATGCATGTACACTACTTATACTCTCACACACCCATACAGTAATACTCACCCACATGCATGTACAATACCTATAATCTCACACACCCATACAGTAATACTCACCTGCATACATGTACACTGCTTATACTCTCACACACCCATACAGTAATACTCACCCACATGCATGTACTCTACTTATACTCTCACACACCCATACAGTAATACTCACCCACATGCATGTACACTACTTATACTCTCACACACCCATACAGTAATACTCACCCACATGCATGTACACCACCTATACTCTCACACACCCATACAGTAATACTCACCTGCATGCATGTACACTGCTTATACTCTCACACACCCATACAGTAATACTCACCCACATGCATGTACTCTACTTATACTCTCACACACCCATACAGTAATACTCACCCACATGCATGTACACTACTTATTCTCTCACACACCCATACAGTAATACTCACCTGCATGCATGAACACTGCTTATACTCTCACACACCCATACAGTAATACTCACCCACATGCATGTACACTACTTATACTCTCACACACCCATACAGTAATACTCACCTGCATGCATGTACTCTACTTATACTCTCACACACCCATACAGTAATACTCACCTGCAATACATGTAAGTAAAGTAAAGTTAGCGACCATAGTCGAGGGTGACCCGAAGGCTCCCTTTTCGATAGCTACTACACCAAGGTGTAGGGGAGGGCGCTACTCCATTCCCTGGATTGCTCCACTTTACCCTTGAACCGTACCTTATAATGCTGAGTGTTAAGCAAGGTGGTATCAAGTTCCATTTTTAAAGTCTTTGGTATGACTCGACCTGGGATTGAACCCAGGTCCCCCGGGCCATTGGCGAACACTCTAACCGCTGGGCCAATGTCCCGGTTTGCAATACATGTAAACTACTTCTACTCTCACACACCCATACAGTAATACTCACCTGCATGCATGCACACTGCTTATACTCTCACACACCCATACAGTAATACTCACCCACATGCATGTACACTACTTATTCTCTCACACACCCATACAGTAATACTCACCCGCAATACATGTAAACTACTTCTACTCTCATACACCCATACAGTAATACTCACCTGCATGCATGTACACTGCTTATACTCTCACACACCCATACAGTAATACTCACCTGCATGCATGTACACTGCTTATTATCACACACCCATACAGTAATACTCACCCACATGCATATACACTACTTATACTCTCACACACCCATACAGTAATACTCACCTGCATGCATGTACACTGCTTATACTCTCACACACCCATACAGTAATACTCACCCACATGCATGTACACTACTTATACTCTCACACACCCATACAGTAATACTCACCTGCATGCATGTACACTGCTTATTATCACACACCCATACAGTAATACTCACCCACATGAATGTACACTACTTATACTCTTACACACCCATACAGTAATACTCACCTGCATGCATGTACACTGCTTATTATCACACACCCATACAGTAATACTCACCCACATGCATGTACACTACTTATACTCTCACACACCCATACAGTAATATTTTCACCTGCATGCATGTACACTGCTTATACTCTCACACACCCATACAGTAATACTCACCCACATGCATGTACTCTACTTATACTCTCACACACCCATAGAGTAATACTCACCCACATGCATGTACACTACTTATACTCTCACACACCCATACTGTAATACTCACCTACATGCATGTACACTACCTATACTCTCACACACCCATACAGTAATACTCACCTGCATGCATGTACACTGCTTATACTCTCACACACCCATACAGTAATACTCACCCACATGCATGTACTCTATTATACTCTCACACACCGATACAGTAATACTCACCCACATGCATGTACTCTATTATACTCTCACACACCGATACAGTAATACTCACCTGCATGCATGTACTCTACTTATACTCTCACACACCCATACAGTAATACTCACCCACATGCATGTACACTGCTTGTACTCTCACACACCCACACAGTAATACTCACCCACATGCATGTACACTACTTATACTCTCACACACCCATACAGTAATACTCACCCACATCCATGTACACTGCTTATTATCACACACCCATACAGTAATACTCACCCACATGCATGTACACTACTTATACTCTCACACACCCATACAGTAATACTCACCCACATGCATGTACACTACTTATACTCTCACACACCCATACAGTAATACTCACCCACATGCATGTACTCTACTTATACTCTCACACACCCATACAGTAATACTCACCCACATGCATGTACACTACCTATTCTCTCACACACCCAAACAGTAATACTCACCCGCATACATGTACACTACTTCTACTCTCACACACCCATACAGTAATACTCACCTGCATGCATGCACACTGCTTATACTCTCACACACCTATATAGTAATACTCACCCACATGCATGTACACTACTTATATTCTCACACACCCATACAGTAATACTCACCCACATGCATGTACACTACTTATACTCTCACCCACCCATACAGTAATACTCACCCACATGCATGTACACTACTTATTCTCTCACACACCCATACAGTAATACTCACCCGCAATACATGTAAACTACTTCTACTCTCATACACCCATACAGTAATACTCACCTGCATGCATGTACACTGCTTATACTCTCACACACCCATACAGTAATACTCACCTGCATGCATGTACACTGCTTATTATCACACACCCATACAGTAATACTCACCCACATGCATATACACTACTTATACTCTCACACACCCATACAGTAATACTCACCTGCATGCATGTACACTGCTTATACTCTCACACACCCATACAGTAATACTCACCCACATGAATGTACACTACTTATACTCTTACACACCCATACAGTAATACTCACATGCATGCATGTACACTGCTTGTACTCTCACACACCCATACAGTAATACTCACCCACATGCATGTACACTACTTATACTCTCACACACCCATACAGTAATACTCACCTGCATGCATGTACACTGCTTATTATCACACACCCATACAGTAATACTCACCCACATGAATGTACACTACTTATACTCTTACACACCCATACAGTAATACTCACCTGCATGCATGTACACTGCTTTTTATCACACACCCATACAGTAATACTCACCCACATGCATGTACACTACTTATACTCTCACACACCCATACAGTAATATTTTCACCTGCATGCATGTACACTGCTTATACTCTCACACACCCATACAGTAATACTCACCCACATGCATGTACTCTACTTATACTCTCACACACCCATACAGTAATACTCACCCACATGCATGTACACTACTTATACTCTCACACACCCATACAGTAATACTCACCTACATGCATGTACACTACCTATACTCTCACACACCCATACAGTAATACTCACCTGCATGCATGTACACTGCTTATACTCTCACACACCCATACAGTAATACTCACCCACATGCATGTACTCTATTATACTCTCACACACCGATACAGTAATACTCACACACATGCATGTACACTGCTTATACTCTCACACACCCATACAGTAATACTCACCCACATGCATGTACACTACCTATACTCTCACACACCGATACAGTAATACTCACCTGCATGCATGTACTCTACTTATACTCTCACACACCCATACAGTAATACTCATCCACATGCATGTACACTGCTTGTACTCTCACACACCCATACAGTAATACTCACCCACATGCATGTACACTACTTATCCTCTCACACACCCATACAGTAATACTCACCTGCATTCATGTACACTGCTTATTATCACACACCCATACAGTAATACTCACCCACATGCATGTACACTACTTATACTCTCACACACCCATACAGTAATACTCACCCACATGCATGTACACTACTTATACTCTCACACACCCATACAGTAATACTCACCCACATGCATGTACTCTACTTATACTCTCACACACCCATACAGTAATACTCACCCACATGCATGTACACTACCTATTCTCTCACACACCCAAACAGTAATACTCACCCGCATACATGTACACTACTTCTACTCTCACACACCCATACAGTAATACTCACCTGCATGCATGCACACTGCTTATACTCTCACACACCTATATAGTAATACTCACCCACATGCATGTACACTACTTATATTCTCACACACCCATACAGTAATACTCACCCACATGCATGTACACTACTTATACTCTCACCCACCCATACAGTAATACTCACCTGCATGCATGTACTCTACTTATACTCTCACACACCCATACAGTAATACTCACCCACATGCATGTACACTACTTATTCTCTCACACACCCATAGAGTAATACTCACCCACATGCATGTACACTACTTATACTCTCACACACCCATACAGTAATACTCACCCACATGCATGTACACTACCTATACTCTCACACACCCATACAGTAATACTCACCTGCATGCATGTACACTGCTTATACTCTCACACACCCATACAGTAATACTCACCCACATGCATGTACACTACTTATACTCTCACACACCCATACAGTAATACTCACCTGCATGCATGTACTCTACTTATACTCTCACACACCCATACAGTAATACTCACCCACATGCATATAGTCTACTTATACTCTTACACACCCATACAGTAATGCTCACCTGCATGCATGTACACTGCTTATTATCACACACCCATACAGTAATACTCACCCACATGCATGTACACTACTTATACTCTCACACACCCATACAGTAATACTCACCCACATGCATGTACACTACCTATACTCTCACACACCCATACAGTAATACTCACCTGCATGCATGTACACTGCTTATACTCTCACACACCCATACAGTAATACTCACCCACATGCATGTACTCTACTTATACTCTCACACACCCATACAGTAATACTCACCCACATGCATGTACACTACTTATACTCTCACACACCCATACAGTAATACTCACCCACATGCATGTATACCACCTATACTCTCACACACCCATACAGTAATACTCACCTGCATGCATGTACACTGCTTATACTCTCACACACCCATACAGTAATACTCACCCACATGCATGTACTCTACTTATACTCTCACACACCCATACAGTAATACTCACCCACATGCATGTACACTACTTATTCTCTCACACACCCATACAGTAATACTCACCCACATGCATGTACACTACCTATACTCTCACACACCCATACAGTAATACTCACCTGCATGCATGAACACTGCTTATACTCTCACACACCCATACAGTAATACTCACCCACATGCATGTACACTACTTATACTCTCACACACCCATACAGTAATACTCACCTGCATGCATGTACTCTACTTATACTCTCACACACCCATACAGTAATACTCACCTGCAATACATGTAAGTAAAGTAAAGTTAGCGACCATAGTCGAGGGTGACCCGAAGGCTCCCTTTTCGATAGCTACTACACCAAGGTGTAGGGGAGGGCGCTACTCCATTCCCTGGATTGCTCCACTTTACCCTTGAACCGTACCTTATAATGCTGAGTGTTAAGCAAGGTGGTATCAAGTTCCATTTTTAAAGTCTTTGGTATGACTCGACCTGGGATTGAACCCAGGTCCCCCGGGCCATTGGCGAACACTCTAACCGCTGGGCCAATGTCCCGGTTTGCAATACATGTAAACTACTTCTACTCTCACACACCCATACAGTAATACTCACCTGCATGCATGCACACTGCTTATACTCTCACACACCCATACAGTAATACTCACCCACATGCATGTACACTACTTATTCTCTCACACACCCATACAGTAATACTCACCCGCAATACATGTAAACTACTTCTACTCTCATACACCCATACAGTAATACTCACCTGCATGCATGTACACTGCTTATACTCTCACACACCCATACAGTAATACTCACCTGCATGCATGTACACTGCTTATTATCACACACCCATACAGTAATACTCACCCACATGCATATACACTACTTATACTCTGACACACCCATACAGTAATACTCACCCACATGCATGTACACTGCTTATACTCTCACACACCCATACAGTAATACTCACCCACATGCATGTACACTACTTATACTCTCACACACCCATACAGTAATACTCACCTGCATGCATGTACACTGCTTATTATCACACACCCATACAGTAATACTCACCCACATGAATGTACACTACTTATGCTCTTACACACCCATACAGTAATACTCACCTGCATGCATGTACACTGCTTATTATCACACACCCATACAGTAATACTCACCCACATGCATGTACACTACTTATACTCTCACACACCCATACAGTAATATTTTCACCTGCATGCATGTACACTGCTTATACTCTCACACACCCATACAGTAATACTCACCCACATGCATGTACTCTACTTATACTCTCACACACCCATACAGTAATACTCACCCACATGCATGTACACTACTTATACTCTCACACACCCATACAGTAATACTCACCTACATGCATGTACACTACCTATACTCTCACACACCCATACAGTAATACTCACCTGCATGCATGTACACTGCTTATACTCTCACACACCCATACAGTAATACTCACCCACATGCATGTACTCTATTATACTCTCACCCCGATACAGTAATACTCACCCACATGCATGTACACTGCTTATACTCTCACACACCCATACAGTAATACTCACCCACATGCATGTACACTACCTATACTCTCACACACCCATACAGTAATACTCACCTGCATGCATGTACTCTACTTATACTCTCACACACCCATACAGTAATACTCACCCACATGCATGTACACTGCTTATACTCTCACACACCCATACAGTAATACTCACCCACATGCATGTACACTACTTATACTCTAACACACCCATACAGTAATACTCACCTGCATTCATGTACACTGCTTATTATCACACACCCATACAGTAATACTCACCCACATGCATGTACACTACTTATACTCTTACACACCCATACAGTAATACTCACCCACATGCATGTACACTACTTATACTCTCACACACCCATACAGTAATACTCACCCACATGCATGTACACTACTTATACTCTCACACACCCATACAGTAATACTCACCCACATGCATGTACTCTACTTATACTCTCACACACCCATACAGTAATACTCACCCACATGCATGTACACTACTTATTCTCTCACACACCCAAACAATAATACTCACCCGCATATATGTACACTACTTCTACTCTCACACACCCATATAGTAATACTCACCCACATGCATGTACACTACCTATACTCTCACACACCCATACAATAATACTCACCTGCATGCATGTACACTGCTTATACTCTCACACACCCATACAGTAATACTCACCCATATGCATGTACACTACTTATACTCTCACACACCCATACAGTAATACTCACCTGCATGCATGTACTCTACTTATACTCTCACACACCCATACAGTAATACTCACCCACATCCATGTACACTACCTATTCTCTCACACACCCATACAGTAATACTCACCCACATGCATGTACACTACTTATACTTTCACACACCCATACAGTAATACTCACCCACATGCATATAGTCTACTTATACTCTTACACACCCATACAGTAATACTCACCTGCATGCATGTACACTGCTTATTATCACACACCCATACAGTAATACTCACCCACATGCATGTACACTACTTATACACTCACACACCCATACAGTAATACTCACCCACATGCATGTACACTACCTATACTCTCACACACCCATACAGTAATACTCACCTGCATGCATGTACACTGCTTATACTCTCACACACCCATACAGTAATACTCACCCACATGCATGTACTCTACTTATACTCTCACACACCCATACAGTAATACTCACCCACATGCATGTACACTACTTATACTCTCACACACCCATACAGTAATACTCACCCACATGCATGTACACCACCTATACTCTCACACACCCATACAGTAATACTCACCTGCATGCATGTACACTGCTTATACTCTCACACTCCCATACAGTAATACTCACCCACATGCATGTACTCTACTTATACTCTCACACACCCATACAGTAATACTCACCCACATGCATGTACACTACTTATTCTCTCAGACACCCATACAGTAATACTCACCCACATGCATGTACACTACCTATACTCTCACACACCCATACAGTAATACTCACCTGCATGCATGAACACTGCTTATACTCTCACACACCCATACAGTAATACTCACCCACATGCATGTACACTACTTATACTCTCACACACCCATACAGTAATACTCACCTGCATGCATGTACTCTACTTATACTCTCACACACCCATACAGTAATACTCACCTGCAATACATGTAAGTAAAGTAAAGTTAGCGACCATAGTCGAGGGTGACCCGAAGGCTCCCTTTTCGATAGCTACTACACCAAGGTGTAGGGGAGGGCGCTACTCCATTCCCTGGATTGCTCCACTTTACCCTTGAACCGTACCTTATGATGCTGAGTGTTAAGCAAGGTGGTATCAAGTTCCATTTTTAAAGTCTTTGGTATGACTCGACCTGGGATTGAACCCAGGTCCCCCGGGCCATTGGCGAACACTCTAACCGCTGGCCCAATGTCCCGGTTTGCAATACATGTAAACTACTTCTACTCTCACACACCCATACAGTAATACTCACCTGCATGCATGCACACTGCTTATACTCTCACACACCCATACAGTAATACTCACCCACATGCATGTACACTACTTATACTCTCACACACCCATACAGTAATACTCACCTACATGCATGTACACTACCTATACTCTCACACACCCATACAGTAATACTCACCTGCATGCATGTACACTGCTTATACTCTCACACACCCATACAGTAATACTCACCCACATGCATGTACTCTATTATACTCTCACACACCGATACAGTAATACTCACCCACATGCATGTACACTGCTTATACTCTCACACACCCATACAGTAATACTCACCCACATGCATGTACACTACCTATACTCTCACACACCCATACAGTAATACTCACCTGCATGCATGTACTCTACTTATACTCTCACACACCCAAACAGTAATACTCACCCGCATATATGTACACTACTTCTACTCTCACACACCCATACAGTAATACTCACCTGCATGCGTGCACACTGCTTATACTCTCACACACCTATATAGTAATACTCACCCACATGCATGTACACAACTTATATTCTCACACACCCATACTGTAATACTCACCCACATGCATGTACACTACTTATACTCTCACACACCCATACAGTAATACTCACCTGCATGCATGTACTCTACTTATACTCTCACACACCCATACAGTAATACTCACCCACATGCATGTACACTACTTATTCTCTCACACACCCATAGAGTAATACTCACCCACATGCATGTACACTACTTATACTCTTACACACCCATACAGTAATACTCACCCACATGCATGTACACTACCTATACTCTCACACACCCATACAATAATACTCACCTGCATGCATGTACACTGCTTATACTCTCACACACCCATACAGTAATACTCACTCGCATGCATTTACACTACCTATTCTCTCACACACCCATACAGTAATACTCACCTGCATGCATGTACTCTACTTATACTCTCACACACCCATACAGTAATACTCACCCACGTCCATGTACACTACCTATTCTCTCACACACCCATACAGTAATACTCACCCACATGCATGTACACTACTTATACTTTCACACACCCATACAGTAATACTCCCCCACATGCATATAGTCTACTTATACTCTTACACACCCATACAGTAATACTCACCTGCATGCATGTACACTGCTTATTATCACACACCCATACAGTAATACTCACCCACATGCATGTACACTACTTATACTCTCACACACCCATACAGTAATACTCACCCACATGCATGTACACTACCTATACTCTCACACACCCATACAGTAATACTCACCTGCATGCATGTACACTGCTTATACTCTCACACACCCATACAGTAATACTCACCCACATGCATGTACTCTACTTATACTCTCACACACCCATACAGTAATACTCACCCACATGCATGTACACTACTTATACTCTCACACACCCATACAGTAATACTCACCCACATGCATGTACACCACCTATACTCTCACACACCCATACAGTAATACTCACCTGCATGCATGTACACTGCTTATACTCTCACACACCCATACAGTAATACTCACCCACATGCATGTACTCTACTTATACTCTCACACACCCATACAGTAATACTCACCCACATGCATGTACACTACTTATTCTCTCACACACCCATACAGTAATACTCACCCACATGCATGTACACTACCTATACTCTCACACACCCATACAGTAATACTCACCTGCATGCATGAACACTGCTTATACTCTCACACACCCATACAGTAATACTCACCCACATGCATGTACACTACTTATACTCTCACACACCCATACAGTAATACTCACCTGCATGCATGTACTCTACTTATACTCTCACACACCCATACAGTAATACTCACCTGCAATACATGTAAGTAAAGTAAAGTTAGCGACCATAGTCGAGGGTGACCCGAAGGCTCCCTTTTCGATAGCTACTACACCAAGGTGTAGGGGGGGCGCTACTCCATTCACTGGATTGCTCCACTTTACCCTTGAACCGTACCTTATAATGCTGAGTGTTAAGCAAGGTGGTATCAAGTTCCATTTTTAAAGTCTTTGGTATGACTCGACCTGGGATTGAACCCAGGTCCCCCGGGCCATTGGCGAACACTCTAACCGCTGGGCCAATGTCCCGGTTTGCAATACATGTAAACTACTTCTACTCTCACACACCCATACAGTAATACTCACCTGCATGCATGCACACTGCTTATACTCTCACACACCCATACAGTAATACTCACCCACATGCATGTACACTACTTATTCTCTCACACACCCATACAGTAATACT
This sequence comes from Sepioteuthis lessoniana, assembly GCA_963585895.1. NCBI lineage: Eukaryota > Metazoa > Mollusca > Cephalopoda > Myopsida > Loliginidae > Sepioteuthis > Sepioteuthis lessoniana. The sequence goes on from OY757912.1 coordinate 4,545,245, forward strand.
CACCTGCAATACATGTAAACTACTTCTACTCTCATACACCCATACAGTAATACTCACCTGCATTCATGTACACTGCTTATACTCTCACACACCCATACAGTAATACTCACCTGCATGCATGTACACTGCTTATTATCACACACCCATACAGTAATACTCACCCACATGCATATACACTACTTATACTCTGACACACCCATACAGTAATACTCACCCACATGCATGTACACTGCTTATACTCTCACACACCCATACAGTAATACTCACCCACATGCATGTACACTACTTATACTCTCACACACCCATACAGTAATACTCACCTGCATGCATGTACACTGCTTATTATCACACACCCATACAGTAATACTCACCCACATGAATGTACACTACTTATACTCTTACACACCCATACAGTAATACTCACCTGCATGCATGTACACTGCTTATTATCACACACCCATACAGTAATACTCACCCACATGCATGTACACTACTTATACTCTCACACACCCATACCGTAATATTTTCACCTGCATGCATGTACACTGCTTATACTCTCACACACCCATACAGTAATACTCACCCACATGCGTGTACTCTACTTATACTCTCACACACCCATACAGTAATACTCACCTACATGCATGTACACTACCTATACTCTAACACACCCATACAGTAATACTCACCTGCATGCATGTACACTGCTTATACTCTCACACACCCATACAGTAATACTCACCCACATGCATGTACTCTATTATACTCTCACACACCGATACAGTAATACTCACCCACATGCATGTACACTGCTTATACTCTCACACACCCATACAGTAATACTCACCCACATGCATGTACACTACCTATACTCTCACACACCCATACAGTAATACTCACCTGCATGCATGTACTCTACTTATACTCTCACACACCCATACAGTAATACTCACCTACATGCATGTACACTACCTATACTCTCACACACCCATACAGTAATACTCACCTGCATGCATATACACTACTTATATTCTCACACACCCATACAGTAATACTCACCCACATGCATGTACTCTATTATACTCTCACACACCGATACAGTAATACTCACCCACATGCATGTACACTGCTTATACTCTCACACACCCATACAGTAATACTCACCCACATGCATGTACACTACCTATACTCTCACACACCCATACAGTAATACTCACCTGCATGCATGTACTCTACTTATACTCTCACACACCCATACAGTAATACTCACCCACATGCATGTACACTGCTTATACTCTCACACACCCATACAGTAATACTCACCCACATGCATGTACACTACTTATACTCTCACACAGCCATACAGTAATACTCACCTGCATTCATGTACACTGCTTATTATCACACACCCATACAGTAATACTCACCCACATGCATGTACACTACTTATACTCTTACACACCCATACAGTAATACTCACCCACATGCATGTACACTACTTATACTCTCACACACCCATACAGTAATACTCACCCACATGCATGTACACTACTTATACTCTCACACACCCATACAGTAATACTCACCCACATGCATGTACACTACTTATTCTCTCACACACCCAAACAGTAATACTCACCTGCATACATGTACACTACTTCTACTCTCACACACCCATACAGTAATACTCACCTGCATGCATGCACACTGCTTATACTCTCACACACCTATATAGTAATACTCACCCACATGCATGTACACCACTTATATTCTCACACACCCATACAGTAATACTCACCCACATGCATGTACACTACTTATACTCTCACACACCCATACAGTAATACTCACCTGCATGCATGTACTCTACTTATACTCTCACACACCCATACAGTAATACTCACCCACATGCATGTACACTACTTATTCTCTCACACACCCATAGAGTAATACTCACCCACATGCATGTACACTACTTATACTCTTACACACCCATACAGTAATACTCACCCACATGCATGTACACTACCTATACTCTCACACACCCATACAATAATACTCACCTGCATGCATGTACACTGCTTATACTCTCACACACCCATACAGTAATACTCACCAACATGCATGTACACTACTTATACTCTCACACACCCATACAGTAATACTCACCTGCATGCATGTACTCTACTTATACTCTCACACACCCATACAGTAATACTCACCCACATCCATGTACACTACCTATTCTCTCACACACCCATACAGTAATACTCACCTACATGCATGTACACTGCATATTATCACACACCCTTACAGTAATACTCACCCACATGCATGTACACTACTTATACTCTCACACACCCATACAGTAATACTCACCCACATGCATGTACACTACCTATACTCTCACACACCCATACAGTAATACTCACCTGCATGCATGTACACTGCTTATACTCTCACACACCCATACAGTAATACTCACCCACATGCATGTACTCTACTTATACTCTCACACACCCATACAGTAATACTCACCCACATGCATGTACACTACTTATACTCTCACACACCCATACAGTAATACTCACCCACATGCATGTACACCACCTATACTCTCACACACCCATACAGTAATACTCACCTGCATGCATGTACACTGCTTATACTCTCACACACCCATACAGTAATACTCACCCACATGCATGTACTCTACTTATACTCTCACACACCCATACAGTAATACTCACCCACATGCATGTACACTACCTATACTCTCACACACCCATACAGTAATACTCACCTGCATGCATGAACACAGCTTATACTCTCACACACCCATACAGTAATACTCACCCACATGCATGTATACTACTTATACTCTCACACACCCATACAGTAATACTCACCTGCATGCATGTACTCTACTTATACTCTCACACACCCATACAGTAATACTCACCTGCAATACATGTAAGTAAAGTAAAGTTAGCGACCATAGTCGAGGGTGACCCGAAGGCTCCCTTTTCGATAGCTACTACACCAAGGTGTAGGGGAGGGCGCTACTCCATTCCCTGGATTGCTCCACTTTACCCTTGAACCGTACCTTATAATGCTGAGTGTTAAGCAAGGTGGTATCAAGTTCCATTTTTAAAGTCTTTGGTATGACTCGACATGGGATTGAACCCAGGTCCCCCGGGCCATTGGCGAACACTCTAACCGCTGGGCCAATGTCCCGGTTTGCAATACATGTAAACTACTTCTACTCTCACACACCCATACAGTAATACTCACCTGCATGCATGTACACTACTTATTCTCTCACACACCCATACAGTAATACTCACCCGCAATACATGTAAACTACTTCTACTCTCATACACCCATACAGTAATACTCACCTGCATTCATGTACACTGCTTATACTCTCACACACCCATACAGTAATACTCACCTGCATGCATGTACACTGCTTATTATCACACACCCATACAGTAATACTCACCCACATGCATATACACTACTTATACTCTGACACACCCATACAGTAATACTCACCCACATGCATGTACACTGCTTATACTCTCACACACCCATACAGTAATACTCACCCACATGCATGTACACTACTTATACTCTCACACACCCATACAGTAATACTCACCTGCATGCATGTACACTGCTTATTATCACACACCCATACAGTAATACTCACCCACATGAATGTACACTACTTATACTCTTACACACCCATACAGTAATACTCACCTGCATGCATGTACACTGCTTATTATCACACACCCATACAGTAATACTCACCCACATGCATGTACACTACTTATACTCTCACACACCCATACAGTAATATTTTCACCTGCATGCATATACACTGCTTATACTCTCACACACCCATACAGTAATACTCACCCACATGCATGTACTCTACTTATACTCTCACACACCCATACAGTAATACTCACCCACATGCATGTACACTACTTATACTCTCACACACCCATACAGTAATACTCACCTACATGCATGTACACTACCTATACTCTCACACACCCATACAGTAATACTCACCCACATGCATGTACTCTATTTTACTCTCACACACCGATACAGTAATACTCACCCACATGCATGTACACTGCTTATACTCTCACACACCCATACAGTAATACTCACCCACATGCATGTACTCTATTTTACTCTCACACACCCATACAGTAATACTCACCTGCATGCATGTACTCTACTTATACTCTCACACACCCATACAGTAATACTCACCCACATGCATGTACACTGCTTATACTCTCACACACCCATACAGTAATACTCACCCACATGCATGTACACTACTTATACTCTCACACACCCATACAGTAATACTCACCTGCATGCATGTACACTGCTTATACTCTCACACACCCATACAGTAATACTCACCTGCATTCATGTACACTGCATATTATCACACACCCATACAGTAATACTCACCCACATGCATGTACACTACTTATACTCTTACACACCCATACAGTAATACTCACCCACACTCATGTACACTACTTATACTCTCACACACCCATACAGTAATACTCACCCACATGCATGTACACTACTTATACTCTCACACACCCATACAGTAATACTCACCCACATGCATGTACTCTACTTATACTCTCACACACCCATACAGTAATACTCACCCACATGCATGTACACTACTTATTCTCTCACACACCCAAACAGTAATACTCACCCGCATACATGTACACTACTTCTACTCTCACACACCCATACAGTAATACTCACCTGCATGCATGCACACTGCTTATACTCTCACACACCTATATAGTAATACTCACCCACATGCATGTACACTACTTATACTCTCACACACCCATACAGTAATACTCACCTGCATGCATGTACACTACTTATACTCTCACACACCCATACAGTAATACTCACCTGCATGCATGTACACTGCTTATACTCTCACACACCCATACAGTAATACTCACCCACATGCATGTACACTACTTATACTTTCACACACCCATACAATAATACTCACCTGCATGCATGTACACTGCTTATACTCTCACACACCCATACAGTAATACTCACCCACATGCATGTACACTACTTATACTCTCACACACCCATACAGTAATACTCACCTGCATGCATGTACTCTACTTATACTCTCACACACCCATACAGTAATACTCACCCACATCCATGTACACTACCTATTCTCTCACACACCCATACAGTAATACTCACCCACATGCATGTACACTACTTATACTTTCACACACCCATACAATAATACTCACCTGCATGCATGTACACTACCTATACTCTCACACACCCATACAATAATACTCACCTGCATGCATGTACACTGCTTTTACTCTCACACACCCATACAATAATACTCACCCACATGCATGTACACTACTTATACTCTCACACACCCATACAGTAATACTCACCTGCATGCATGTACTCTACTTATACTCTCACACACCCATACAGTAATACTCACCCACATGCATGTACACTACTTATTCTCTCACACACCCAAACAGTAATACTCACCCGCATACATGTACACTACTTCTACTCTCACACACCCATACAGTAATACTCACCTGCATGCATGTACACTGCTTATTATCACACACCCATACAGTAATACTCACCCACATGCATGTACACTACTTATACTCTCACACACCCATACCGTAATATTTTCACCTGCATGCATGTACACTGCTTATACTCTCACACACCCATACAGTAATACTCACCCACATGCGTGTACTCTACTTATACTCTCACACACCCATACAGTAATACTCACCTACATGCATGTACACTACCTATACTCTCACACACCCATACAGTAATACTCACCTGCATGCATGTACACTGCTTATACTCTCACACACCCATACAGTAATACTCACCCACATGCATGTACTCTATTATACTCTCACACACCGATACAGTAATACTCACCCACATGCATGTACACTGCTTATACTCTCACACACCCATACAGTAATACTCACCCACATGCATGTACACTACCTATACTCTCACACACCCATACAGTAATACTCACCTGCATGCATGTACTCTACTTATACTCTCACACACCCATACAGTAATACTCACCTACATGCATGTACACTACCTATACTCTCACACACCCATACAGTAATACTCACCTGCATGCATATACACTACTTATATTCTCACACACCCATACAGTAATACTCACCCACATGCATGTACTCTATTATACTCTCACACACCGATACAGTAATACTCACCCACATGCATGTACACTGCTTATACTCTCACACACCCATACAGTAATAGTCACCCACATGCATGTACACTACCTATACTCTCACACACCCATACAGTAATACTCACCTGCATGCATGTACTCTACTTATACTCTCACACACCCATACAGTAATACTCACCCACATGCATGTACACTGCTTATACTCTCACACACCCATACAGTAATACTCACCCACATGCATGTACACTACTTATACTCTCACACAGCCATACAGTAATACTCACCTGCATTCATGTACACTGCTTATTATCACACACCCATACAGTAATACTCACCCACATGCATGTACACTACTTATACTCTTACACACCCATACAGTAATACTCACCCACATGCATGTACACTACTTATACTCTCACACACCCATACAGTAATACTCACCCACATGCATGTACACTACTTATACTCTCACACACCCATACAGTAATACTCACCCACATGCATGTACACTACTTATTCTCTCACACACCCATACAGTAATACTCACCTGCATACATGTACACTACTTCTACTCTCACACACCCATACAGTAATACTCACCTGCATGCATGCACACTGCTTATACTCTCACACACCTATATAGTAATACTCACCCACATGCATGTACACCACTTATATTCTCACACACCCATACAGTAATACTCACCCACATGCATGTACACTACTTATACTCTCACACACCCATACAGTAATACTCACCTGCATGCATGTACTCTACTTATACTCTCACACACCCATACAGTAATACTCACCCACATGCATGTACACTACTTATTCTCTCACACACCCATAGAGTAATACTCACCCACATGCATGTACACTACTTATACTCTTACACACCCATACAGTAATACTCACCCACATGCATGTACACTACCTATACTCTCACACACCCATACAATAATACTCACCTGCATGCATGTACACTGCTTATACTCTCACACACCCATACAGTAATACTCACCAACATGCATGTACACTACTTATACTCTCACACACCCATACAGTAATACTCACCTGCATGCATGTACTCTACTTATACTCTCACACACCCATACAGTAATACTCACCCACATCCATGTACACTACCTATTCTCTCACACACCCATACAGTAATACTCACCTACATGCATGTACACTGCATATTATCACACACCCTTACAGTAATACTCACCCACATGCATGTACACTACTTATACTCTCACACACCCATACAGTAATACTCACCCACATGCATGTACACTACCTATACTCTCACACACCCATACAGTAATACTCACCTGCATGCATGTACACTGCTTATACTCTCACACACCCATACAGTAATACTCACCCACATGCATGTACTCTACTTATACTCTCACACACCCATACAGTAATACTCACCCACATGCATGTACACTACTTATACTCTCACACACCCATACAGTAATACTCACCCACATGCATGTACACCACCTATACTCTCACACACCCATACAGTAATACTCACCTGCATGCATGTACACTGCTTATACTCTCACACACCCATACAGTAATACTCACCCACATGCATGTACTCTACTTATACTCTCACACACCCATACAGTAATACTCACCCACATGCATGTACACTACCTATACTCTCACACACCCATACAGTAATACTCACCTGCATGCATGAACACAGCTTATACTCTCACACACCCATACAGTAATACTCACCCACATGCATGTATACTACTTATACTCTCACACACCCATACAGTAATACTCACCTGCATGCATGTACTCTACTTATACTCTCACACACCCATACAGTAATACTCACCTGCAATACATGTAAGTAAAGTAAAGTTAGCGACCATAGTCGAGGGTGACCCGAAGGCTCCCTTTTCGATAGCTACTACACCAAGGTGTAGGGGAGGGCGCTACTCCATTCCCTGGATTGCTCCACTTTACCCTTGAACCGTACCTGATAATGCTGAGTGTTAAGCAAGGTGGTATCAAGTTCCATTTTTAAAGTCTTTGGTATGACTCGACATGGGATTGAACCCAGGTCCCCCGGGCCATTGGCGAACACTCTAACCGCTGGGCCAATGTCCCGGTTTGCAATACATGTAAACTACTTCTACTCTCACACACCCATACAGTAATACTCACCTGCATGCATGTACACTACTTATTCTCTCACACACCCATACAGTAATACTCACCCGCAATACATGTAAACTACTTCTACTCTCATACACCCATACAGTAATACTCACCTGCATTCATGTACACTGCTTATACTCTCACACACCCATACAGTAATACTCACCTGCATGCATGTACACTGCTTATTATCACACACCCATACAGTAATACTCACCCACATGCATATACACTACTTATACTCTGACACACCCATACAGTAATACTCACCCACATGCATGTACACTGCTTATACTCTCACACACCCATACAGTAATACTCACCCACATGCATGTACACTACTTATACTCTCACACACCCATACAGTAATACTCACCTGCATGCATGTACACTGCTTATTATCACACACCCATACAGTAATACTCACCCACATGAATGTACACTACTTATACTCTTACACACCCATACAGTAATACTCACCTGCATGCATGTACACTGCTTATTATCACACACCCATACAGTAATACTCACCCACATGCATGTACACTACTTATACTCTCACACACCCATACAGTAATATTTTCACCTGCATGCATATACACTGCTTATACTCTCACACACCCATACAGTAATACTCACCCACATGCATGTACTCTACTTATACTCTCACACACCCATACAGTAATACTCACCCACATGCATGTACACTACTTATACTCTCACACACCCATACAGTAATACTCACCTACATGCATGTACACTACCTATACTCTCACACACCCATACAGTAATACTCACCCACATGCATGTACTCTATTTTACTCTCACACACCGATACAGTAATACTCACCCACATGCATGTACACTGCTTATACTCTCACACACCCATACAGTAATACTCACCCACATGCATGTACTCTATTTTACTCTCACACACCCATACAGTAATACTCACCTGCATGCATGTACTCTACTTATACTCTCACACACCCATACAGTAATACTCACCCACATGCATGTACACTGCTTATACTCTCACACACCCATACAGTAATACTCACCCACATGCATGTACACTACTTATACTCTCACACACCCATACAGTAATACTCACCTGCATTCATGTACACTGCATATTATCACACACCCATACAGTAATACTCACCCACATGCATGTACACTACTTATACTCTTACACACCCATACAGTAATACTCACCCACACTCATGTACACTACTTATACTCTCACACACCCATACAGTAATACTCACCCACATGCATGTACACTACTTATACTCTCACACACCCATACAGTAATACTCACCCACATGCATGTACTCTACTTATACTCTCACACACCCATACAGTAATACTCACCCACATGCATGTACACTACTTATTCTCTCACACACCCAAACAGTAATACTCACCCGCATACATGTACACTACTTCTACTCTCACACACCCATACAGTAATACTCACCTGCATGCATGCACACTGCTTATACTCTCACACACCTATATAGTAATACTCACCCACATGCATGTACACTACTTATACTCTCACACACCCATACAGTAATACTCACCTGCATGCATGTACACTACTTATACTCTCACACACCCATACAGTAATACTCACCTGCATGCATGTACACTGCTTATACTCTCACACACCCATACAGTAATACTCACCCACATGCATGTACACTACTTATACTTTCACACACCCATACAATAATACTCACCTGCATGCATGTACACTGCTTATACTCTCACACACCCATACAGTAATACTCACCCACATGCATGTACACTACTTATACTCTCACACACCCATACAGTAATACTCACCTGCATGCATGTACTCTACTTATACTCTCACACACCCATACAGTAATACTCACCCACATCCATGTACACTACCTATTCTCTCACACACCCATACAGTAATACTCACCCACATGCATGTACACTACTTATACTTTCACACACCCATACAATAATACTCACCTGCATGCATGTACACTACCTATACTCTCACACACCCATACAATAATACTCACCTGCATGCATGTACACTGCTTTTACTCTCACACACCCATACAATAATACTCACCCACATGCATGTACACTACTTATACTCTCACACACCCATACAGTAATACTCAGCTGCATGCATGTACTCTACTTATACTCTCACACACCCATACAGTAATACTCACCCTCATGCATGTACACTACTTATTCTCTCACACACCCAAACAGTAATACTCACCCGCATACATGTACACTACTTCTACTCTCACACACCCATACAGTAATACTCACCCACATCCATGTACACTACCTATTCTCTCACACACCCATACAGTAATACTCACCCACATGCATGTACACTACTTATACTCTCACACACCCATACAGTAATACTCACCCACATGCATGTACACTACCTATACTCTCACACACCCATACAGTAATACTCACCTGCATGCATGTTCTCTACTTATACTCTCACACACCCATACAGTAATACTCACCCACATGGATGTACTCTACTTATACTCTCACACACCCATACAGTAATACTCACCCACATACATGTACTCTACTTATACTCTTACACACCCATACAGTAATACTCACCTGCATGCATGTACCCTGCTTATACTCTCACACACCCATACAGTAATACTTACCCACATGCATGTACACTACTTATACTCTCACACACCCATACAGTAATACTCACCCACATGGATGTACTCTACTTATACTCTCACACACCCATACAGTAATACTTACCCACATGCATGTACACTACTTATACTCTCACACACCCATACAGTAATACTCACCTGCATGCATGTACCCTGCTTATACTCTCACACACCCATACAGTAATACTTACCCACATGCATGTACACTACTTATACTCTCACACACCCATACAGTAATACTCACCTGCATGCATGTACCCTGCTTATACTCTCACACACCCATACAGTAATACTTACCCACATGCATGTTCACTATTTATACTCTCACACACCCATACAGATATACTCACACCCACATACATATACACTACTTATAATCACATACAATCATAGTTATACCCATACGCATATATACTGCTTATACTCGCACACACACAGATATACTTACACACACAAGCATACACACTACTTACACTCACACACAACCATACAGATATACTTATACCCTCATGCATTTAAACTATTTACACTTACACACGCCCGTTCAGGTAAACTCACACCAACATGCTTATGCACTATTTATACTCACACCCACACGCATTACAAAACGTAAACGCACACACATCCATACGGATACACACACACCAACATGCATATACACAACTGATTGGAATTTGGGTTGCTATCTTATTTTTAGTTGAGCGGTACAAGATTGTCCTTGTAAGAAGGCTACATTAATTGTAGACTGTTATTTTGCCATTCTTTATATATTACTTAGTCGCATCTGATTGGCTAATCTACTGCTTCTACTTTAGTCGCCTTTCATGGGTTAATTTACTGCATCTTCTGATGGGATAGACTATAGATATTTGCTTACAATCTGTAGACGGTTAACGCACGGGTCCTCCCCCCCAAAAAAAACAATCCAATATTACTTATACTCATACTTACCCATACAGATATACTCACACCCATATGTTACGAAAGGGTCGAAATGTTTGGCGAAATAGTTGCATGAAGGGAGAGTCGGGATCGTTAGCGAACCGTTGAGAATTATACCTTAATCTTTTTTTAATTCTTTTTCATCCAGCTCTTCTGTCTGAGAACTTCTTCGAGTCGTTTTGGTTTCATCTTGGTCTCTGTTTCCACTTCTGTTCTTATAAATGGACATAAAGACTTTGATTTTTGACGTTTTTATTCACCCAATTTCCCGAGTAAACCGTACGTACGGAGAAATAACAATTTTAGACATCAGTTCGTCACAGCGCTTTGAACTACTCTCCTCAACTCCACATAATTAACTCGTTTTCACGACCGAAACAGCCAATCAAAGAACTGCTAAAAAGCTCAGCCAGAGGTCAAGTCTTGTCTAAAATATCCCTAGTTATTTTCATGACTCTTCTAACAAATTACAAGTTAACTTTTGAATTCATATATTTTGAATTCTACATTTGCTTCACAAAATTAATTGGCGACCTATTCATTATGTAACACATATACATATTTACCCAACCCCTCTGCTCGAGTAGGATATGACACAAGGTCAATTTTTTAAGAGGAGTTTAGCAGGTTTGAATTCAGAGTTTTCCTTCTCCTAGACTAGTTGCCTCACCAAGGCTGAAGAACCCAGTCTGCCTTACTATTTACCCATAGCTGGAGGGAGAATAATTGGATTCATACCTTTCCCCTAGGTATTAGTGCTATGTGAACTGCAGTCTCGTTCAGGATTTGAACTCGTGTCGCCGTGTCCATTTCCTACGACGATAACCACGGACACCTCCAAATGCATTCTGTGACACATATATGTTACTTATACTTACACACACCGATATAGATATACTCACACCCACATGCATATACATACATATATGCTATGCGTATACACTTACATATTTTTATGGACATACTAACACCCGCACGCATGTGCATTATTGCACTTAAATATATGCACCCAGAGGTAGTTTAGATTTTTAATGGTGTGGTTCTATGCTAGTCACGGAGCCCAATGTTGTGTGACTACTGGTCACAGTACTTGTTGTGGCAGTTTTGTTCGTGACTACCACATTAGCTTCCAACTGTTTGCTTTGTCAAATCCTTCCGTGCCCACGCTGTGTTTGAAAGATCCACGAGGTGTTGACACAATTCAGCCGGAATTTCTTCTGACAGTCAGGTAATATGAGTGGCTAGCAACTCAAAGAACAGAGAAAACTGGTTGTTTAACAACAACAAAAAAATCGTTTTTATTGAAACACGTTTGTGAGACAATAAATAACAAACAAACGAGGTTTGCTTTCCTGGCAAACAGTAGAAGAAAGAATATCGAGAGAGGAAGTGTGACGATGAGGTGCGGTTAGAGTTACACTAACGTCTCTAAAGTCTGGGACTTTGAATTTTTTTTAAGTCTGAAGGTTATTCAGAGTGCCTCGGGTCTAGAATAGAAGAGATGCTTCTTTGGCAGTCTTGAGTTTCTTCTTGGTCCCTTTTCTCATCCTCTCAGAGGATTTGTTTTCTTATCCCATTTTTAAAGATCAATATCTGGACTAAAAATGGTTTCTGATTGGTTGTCCAATAAGAGACAATTAGGTGTCATATTCCCATAGGTCAGCCAATCCTAGTTCAGGATTATATCTTACAGGTATAGGGAAAACCCTTTTTAGATGCTTTGACCAATGGGAACAGGTTTAGAGCAATGGGGTTGAACAAAAAAATTCTCAGCCTCACCTTTATTTAGGGTGAAGCAAAATTAAACCTCCCTTTTGATATTGACCTTCAAGATAAGGACTAGAAAAATATTTTACGAAATTACCCGTTTCATCATTGTGATTGATGAAGTTAGTTGACAACCGAAAAGTTAAATAAATTTGCTCATAAGTGATGTACTCTTGTGGACCCCCACATGTGGCCGAGCAAAAGCAGGACGACCAGCTCAAACATACATACAGCAGCTCTGTGGGGATACGGGATGTAGCCCTGAAGACCTCCCAGAGGCGATGAACGATAGAGAGAAGTGGCGAGAAAGGGTCAGGGATATCTGTGCTAGCGGCACGACATGATGATGATGATGATGATGATGACATATTAAAGTACTCAACCGCACGTCGTATCACAATGGGTGTAAAATCTGGCAAGTATTCGGGTGGGACTTATGGAGCATCTCGAAGTGGGACGCGGGTTCTTGTTAATTCACGTAAGTTAGTTGATTGTACGGTCAATTGATATTTTATGGCATATTAACCCTAGTGGGTTATTTAATGCCAAATCCTGTTTATATTTAAATAAGTTGTAAGTAGATAATTTGTAGGCAACTTTATTTTTAAATGAGTTGTTAGAGTTCATTTGTTTAAACACAGTTAAATGGTTTCAAGTATTTCTATCTAACACTGATAATTCTATTGAGATATTAATAATTTCTTTACACACATTTGAATAAATTCTGGTAATAGATAATTCTATTCAATATTAATTATTTGTTTGCACACAAATGTTTCAAGTACTGAGATTTAACGTTAGTACTTCTATTTATCAAGTATTCCAATCAAATATAAATAATTTGCACACAGTTGTAAGACCGAAAATTTTTGCTGGCTGATATCTACGATTCGAATGAAAAGACAACTTGGTTCGTATGAAATGTCTGTAGTTTTACCATTTAAATGCATGTTTTATTTTATTTTATTGCAAATTAAAATCTTTGCTGAATATTATTTGTGATTTAAATGAAAAGACGAAGTGGTTAATTTGAAATCCTGTCTTTTAGCTGTACTATCTAAAACCCATATGTTAGATTTCTTCTTTCAAATTCTATATTGTTTGTCTGTGAATCCATAAGGTGGTAGAAAATTATATTTACAAGATGATTTGAAACCATAATTAATGGGTGAACAACTTGTGTTTCGAATAAAAGTGGTAAAATAGTAATAAAGATGTATAACGATCGTTTTGAAGGCGCTAGCTTTAGGCAATAACAAGATTCCAATGGTTTATTGCAATAAAAGTAAAAACCAAAATGACGATACAATAACTGCGAATAGCTCAAGTTAAATTGTAAAAACAGCCCAACTGTGGATTTTAACTGAGTTAAAAATTAACGAATTTGAATTTTTTTATGAGCTTCTGAAAAGCTCCCTTACCAGAAGAGTTCTTGATCTTATGGTAAGGTTATGTAAATGATCTTGATCTTATGGTTAACTTATGTACATGGACGATATCAAACTGTTTGCAAAAAAACGAAAAAGAATTGGAAACCTAATACAGGCAGTGAGAATATACAGTCAGGACATAGGGAAGGAATTTTTCATAGAAAAATGTGCCATACTAATAATGAAAAGCAGGGAACTATACATGATGGAAGGAATGGAACTACCAAACCAAGAAAAAATCAGAACTCTCGGAGAAAAGGAAACTCACAAATACTTGAGAATATTTGAATCAGACATTATCAAACAAATGGAGATGAAAGAAAACATTTAAAAAAACGTATATCAGTAGAACAAGAAAACTAATCGAAACCAAACTATATAGCAGAAACCTCATAAAAGGAATAAACACCTAGGCTGTCTCCAGTGGCGATTCTGGAACTCTGAAACTGGAGGGGGGGGCACTTAGTGGCCGAGATTTTTCTTAGGAACAGGGAGGCAAATTCAAACAGCCTGTTCATTTTCATACTACACCAGTATGCACAACTTAGGAATGAGTTAGAGTATTTCCCTAAATTCAACAAAGTGACTTTTTATTCATTGTAGCGAAATTCTAATCTATTCTTGTTTGCACTCTTTTCTACTCTTAAGTTGTTGGAGCCCACGTGATGTTATTTCTTTTTAATTCAAAACATTAATACTAACGTAAATACAAGCAGCGAACTGTAATTTGTCTGCTCTGATTTTTTTCTTCTACAAAACTTTTTTAAAACAGAAAAAATAAATGAGAGTAAAACAATATGCGAAAATAAAATAATACACGGAACGAAATCAAGCAAAATGCTTGCTGTGGGAATCAGTGAACCACAGACGTACAAAAATCAGCAAAAAAATTGTTTTTATTTTCGGTAAAGTCCGTCCATACGATGAAGAAACTGCTTTGAAATGAGGAAATAATTTAAATTATATCATTTCTCCATGACCCTGAAAGAAAACATCTAATAGAGCAGGAGTTGGATTGACACAAACCCAAGTAATCATACACGACATACATACTATATTGTTTGATTTTACTTATTAATTAATGTAAATTATTTTACGTCAATATTCAAAGAATAATCAATTTCCACTATGACAAGTTAAAATAAGCGAATTTGATCAAATGGTTGGACTTGAGGTAAAGTCAATAACTGGATAAATGATAGACCGTTTAATTCGTTCACTAGGCCGACTAATGCAAATGCCGGTTTACACGTTGACGAAATTTAGGAAATTACTTCTAATTTGGGAGAAATTATTCCTCCTATTGGGTTTATGTTAAGTGAAACATCACCGAAAAGATTCCACGCATATTGGAAATCAAATGTCATATTGTAATCTAAATGTTCCTTGCTTGTGCAAACACCAGCTACTGTAATTCGTAAAAGAAATTATACTTTTAATGATACATAATCAGGAACAATCTATTTTCAATGCATCTTTCAATTTCATTCACACAAATAACACTCGAGTGAAAAATAATAATTTAAAGGAATAATAAAAACAGAAAAGTTGTATATATAAAAAATCTACTTAAATCATTTGTTGTTTTTATTTTCGTCAATATATGAATTAACCCAAAGTGGAATAGATAGTAAAAAAGAAACAAATAGAATCAAAGAAAAATACAGGTAGTTATGTTATCATTTTGTTTTGTAATTCGAGAATGTAAAAACAAACAAAACATATTTACACGTTTTTGAACAAAGAACAAAAATATATTTAAAAAAGAAAAAGGAAAAAAACAACAAAAAACGGAATTCATTTTTTTCCGTTTTACGTCCTTCGTGGATTGGATTAATTCTCAATCAGAATTATACACACTATTAACTAATCAATAAAACCTTTTCAATTCAAATAGAAGGATTCGGTAATATTCTGCAAGTTTGATTCCATTGAAAAAAATATGAAGAGTTTCGTGACAAAACGCGTTCTATCCAAATTTCGCAAATTGAGAATGGGAAAATTTTGCCACGGAATCCCCAATAAATCAAACGAAATTTCAACGTATGCAAGTTATAATAGACACATAGGGCAACTAACTGGCAAATTTACATAAATCTACACCCATAGATTTTTTAAATAAAATCAGTTTCAAATTTCATTTTTTTTTTTTTGACAAAACGCTTTATATCCAAAAAATATATTTTGACAAAACGCGTTATCAAAATCAAAAATGCACCAATTTTCGCAAAAACCAATGCCGTCTATAATCAAAACCCTATTGACAGATGGATGAAGGGATGCATCCTCCCCTTCCCTAAAGAGGGTGACCTCGGATTAGCCAAGAACTACCGAGGTATAACACTAACATCCATAGCGGCCAAGATATACAATCCTCTACTGCACATCCGCATAGAAACCAAAATTGAGAACATACTTAGGAAGAACCAAAGTGGCTTTCGGAGAAATAGATCCACGACGTCACAAATTTTGATTATCCGTCGAATTCTTGAAGGTGTACGTGCAAAAAACCTGCAGGCAACAATATCATTTGTCGACTTTGCCACGGCCTTTGACTCCATACACAGAGGAAAGATAGAGCAAATATACTCGCCTACGGCCTACCCAAAGAAACCGTCGCAGTCATAATGATGCTATATAGAAACACCAAAGTAAAAGTACGTTCTCCGGATGGAGATACAGACTACTTCGACATTGTAGCAGATGTGCTCCAAGGAGACACATTAGCCCCATACCTCTTTATCATCTGTCTAGACTACGTGCTTAGAACATCTATTGATAAAATAAAAGATAACGGTTTCAAACTGGCAAAGGAAAGAAGCAGAAGATACCTCGCACGAACAATTACGGACGCGGACAACGCCGATGACATAGCGCTTCTGGCAAATACACTCGCCCAAGCTGAAAACCGGCTACATAGTCCGGAATGAGCAGCTGCAGGTATCGGCCTCCATTTTAATGCACACAAGATGGAATATATGTGCTTTAATTAAACAGGCAACATCTCCACACTAAACGGTAGCTCTCTGAAGATAATAGACAAGTTCACCTACCTAGTGTCTCATCAACCGACAGACATCAACACGCGACTAGCAAAGGCGTGGACAGCTACATACAACATCTGTGTGCCGATACAGGATGTAGCCTTGAAGACCAACCGGAAGCGATGGACGATAGAGAAGAGAGGCTGGAGATAGTCAGGGATATCCGTGATGATGGTGCAACATGATGATGAAATCATTTTTAGGAGTCTATTCGAAGATAAATTACGAAATCATTTCCATGCGATATTTTATACATATTTTATACATATTTTATACATATTTATTAAGTTTAATTGCAAATTTTGCTAGAAAAATATAAATACAAACTTGCACGACTGATTTTTAAATTTTTTTAATTCATCCAAGTAAACATCCAAAATATCAATAATGTTGATAATAAAAATATCAATAATGTTGATAATAAAAATATCAATAATGTTGATAATAAAAATATCACTCAGTAAATAAAGTTTAGAGTTTATATGAGGGAAATTATGATTTTTAAATTTAATCACGAATTTCACCAGAAAAAATGTGTGAGTGGGAATTTTCGAATTTTTTCATGAGAAATTATAGTGAATTAAAACATTTTCTAATTAACATGCCAATATGAATTTATCACTAAAGTTTATGGTTTCTTCTAGTTAAAAGACATTTCTTTATATTTAACTGTGGATTTCACTGGTAAAAGAATAATTGTGACAAATTTTTGCGAATTTTTTATTTTTTTTATTGAATTGTAGCTATCAAAATATTGACAGTTTAGTTAGCATAACGTATTAAAAATGTTTTAACAACCCAAAATGGAATCATTCGAAATCACATACTTCATCACTGCCATCCTCTTCATCTTCTGCAATCGTCTTGCTTGCTCATAATTTTTTCATCGTAATACACAACATGTGTAGGTGCACCGAGTCCATTTGAAAGTTTTAATACATCAGATTTTTTTTGGGGGGGGGGATATAAATGGGTAATAAATCCCCGGATTAGTTTAGTTTTGTTTGTGGTCAAATAATTAAAAAACTATTACATCCAAATGAATTTCATCCAAATGATCCACAAGTCAAAGTAAAAACTTTTTTTTATATTCATGAGAACACAAAACTGTCCAATTAAGCTAAGCCGGAATGTTTGAGAAATGCTAGGATTGATTCCTTTACTTTCCTTTTCACTGACCATTCAACTGCCTCGACGGTAGTAGTAGTAGTAGTAGTTCTTTTTTTATTTTGTTAAAACTATGATCTTTTTTTTGTTTTAAGGAAAAAAATGTTGAAAATACATAGTAATAATCTTTAAAAAATACATAATAATAATCTTTATAAAATACATAGTAATAATCTCTAAAAAATGCATAGTAATAATCTTTAAAATAATACATAGTAATAATCTTAAAAAATATATAGTAATAATCTTTAAAAAATACATAGTAATAATCTTTAAAAATACATAGTAATAATCTTTAGAAAATACATAGTAACAATCTTTAGAAAAATATATAGTAATAATCTTTTAAAAAATACATAGTAATAATCTTTAAAATTATACATAGTAATAATCTTTAAAAAATATATAGTAATAATCTTTTAAAAAATTCTTAGTAATAATCTTTAAAATAATACATAGTAATAATCTTTTAAAAAATACATAGTAATAATCTTTAAAAATACATAGTAATAATCTTTAGAAAAATACATAGTGTTGCGGAGCCGATAAGCATGTCGACCCCGCAAATGATTTAGGTTTAATGCGTGCGAGTAATGACAGCCAAAGACAATGGAGGGGACAAAGAGGCAAGATAACAGATACAACAAAAGTGACGATTTATTGTCGGAATTACAAACGTGTGTGTAAAGTCCGTGGCGGTTGCATTTGGTCTTCAGCTAGGTGGGAGATGTCGATAGCTGGTATGGTCGAGTCGTAGATGTGCGCAACCGGACGCGCGATGAGAGTAGCTGGCGTAGGTTGAGTCGCGGAGATACAGCTAGATGTTTGATGCGGGTAGCTGTCGGTTGAGTCGTAGAATGCAGCTGGACGATCATTGTGGGTAGCTGAGGTCGGTCGAGTCGTTGAATGCAGCTGGACGATTGTTGCGGGAAGCTGAGGTCGGTCGAGTCGTTGAATGCAGCTGGGCGATCGTTGTGGAAAGCTGAGGTCGGTCGAGTCGTTAGATACAGCTGGGCGATCGTTGTGGGTAGCTGAGGTCGGTCGTGGTTGGCAAATCGATGTCCCGGTTTCGACATTACGTTGGGTTAACCGGGGGGTGTCGATCTGGTTGTTAGCCCGTACAACGAGTCGTACATAGACTAGTTGTTGCAATGCTAGGATACTCCGTAACAGCGAATCGTACGTGGACTGGATGTTACATTGCTGGAGCGTCGTGGTCGAAGTCGGTGTTGGCAGCTTGGTTGTGTAGAGTCGAGCGAGTTGGTTACTAAGACTGAGCCGTGTCTTAGTACTTCGGACCAAGTGAACGGACGGGGAAACCGTGGCTAAGGTTTGCCAGGCATTAACACATACGAAGTCGAGCGAGCGAATCGGTGAAGCGAAGGCTTTGTCGTGCCCCTAGCTGTGCGGGCGTATCGTTAACGGTAGCTATGGCTTTGTCGTGCCAAAGCTATGCGGACGAGTCGGGACGGTAGCTATGGCTGTGTCGCGCCAAAACTGTGCGGACGATTCGGAGACGGTAGCTATGGCTTTGCCGCACCTAAGCACTGTACAAGCGAGCAGACAGGCCAAGAGGCCGTGGCTAGGATTGGCGTTATCTTAGCGCTGCGCAGATAGCGAAGCGGTAGCTAAAGGCTAACCCGTACCGTTAGCGCTACGCAGTAAAACGGACGAACAGAACCGATCGAAATGGTTAAGACCGGATGTTCTTAGAGTCCTCTTCGTGTTTTCCTCCGGGCCGTTTACTTCAACTGGTCGTTAAAGACCGCCAGAGATGTTCCAACCCGCAGAAAGAACCTTTTGTGCATATCAATGTGATGAAAAAAAAGGTGAATTTATCCCTAGAAGTGGGATTCAGCCTTGAAGCAAGGCGATTCGTTGAAAAAAAAGGAACATGCCGAGAAGTGAGGCGAATGCAACCACTAGATGTAGGATCCAGCCTCGTGGAGCCGAGTGGCTCCTAAGAGACCTCTGAATTTCTCGCCGCCAAAGTCTTGTTTTCATAAAGGGAACAAATTCCACTCTGCCGCGTAAATAGAAAGTTCTTCTATAAAAATGGACGTAGAAAATAAGCCCTTCTTTAGTCTGATATAGGCTAGCGAAGATAATAATTCCATTTTTACAGAGTTATTTCTGGCAGAAGTGTTTTTTAAATGTTGTTAAATGTTATTTATTCCCTTTTCTTAGCTGTAACGGCAGGTTAGGGTCGAAAAGGGCTTCGTCATTTCTGGCCGTACCCGGATGCAATTTTTCTAGGGCGAACGGGTATTCCGATCTGTTTATATTTGTCAGCAGGTCGCGGCAACAGTAATAATCTTTAAAAAATACATAGTAATAATCTTTTTAAAAAATAAGCAATCTTTTAATAGCAATTTTTATCTTATTTTTCTGTTTTGATCGTATCAATTTATTTTGAACATGTAAACTCATAGTGTTGTATTTTGCCCTTCGACTCGACCAAAAATGCCATTCCAAGGTGATGCACCGGAAGGAGGTGACACATTCTAATGACAATTATAAAAGGAAATTGCGTGGGCGGAAATTGGCTGATGAAATGGGACGAGGTAAAAAAAATTCCCATGGTACACTCATAGACTGATGCACCGGAAGAGAGTGACCTATGAACTGCATGATAGTTATTTCCGCTGGATGACGATCAACATGCGATTTCAAAGATCAAGTAGGCGACTGAGTGGGCGTTAAACTATTATATAGCTCAGTCAAGACAGAAGTCAGAGTTGCAGTTAGAGATAGGACGGAGTTATAGACGAGATGTGGTAGGGAAAGCCACACCAGACCGAAGGGGCTCGGGGCCACCGATTGAGTTGGGGCCCAGAGAAGTTGTTGATAAGATGCAGTAAAGAAAGCCATCATCCAGCAGAGAGTTGGGCCCCAGGGCCTCCAGTTGAGCAGTGCTGGAGAACGAGAAAGACACAACGCTGACGGCCATAAGAGTGGAGTCAAAATATTACAGTTTATGTTCGGTCTCCAGCTCCCTCTCACACGCAAACCTTGAATAACCTTTTCGAACCCTTGCAATAAAGTAAGAGGTATATATTTTGTTAAAGAAGTCTTCCTGCGTCTGTCTTAATTATTGTGTCGTTATGATACGGTACATGAGAATATAACAATAGCAGCAATTATTTGTAAACTTTTTACTACACATTAACAACTCGTCAGATTGGTTTTTTTTCCCTTATTCTTAAAAAGGGTCATTTGAACTTCTTCATAGGAATCATCGAATGTATTCATGCTTCTATTTTTTTAATAGCAGGAAGGAAATGGTCAGAATAACGACTTTGTAGCGAATGCTTGAATGACGTTTTACTATCAGCAATTAAATTCTGTGCATTAGTTAGACGACTGCTGATTAAATAAAGTGGATATAACGCGTTTTGTCACGAAATTCTGTTGGTTTATAATGCGTTTTGTAAAAAAAATAATTTTCATTCGATCCAAAACAAATCTAAAAATACGTTTTACACTTTACGCTGAATATAAATCGTAAGCTTGTACCCAAGAGATACGATTTTAATAGATAACTCATTTTTCCCCCAAATTTGGCCTATAACGCGTTTTGTCACGGAAAACCTTCATGTGTTGATGAAGTTTTATTTTGAACAAATTGATTGATTTCAAATATTACGGTCACCCACCACCGGTCAAAACTACATTTGTCGCGTGTTTTATTAAAAAGTATGTTGAAGTTAAGAATAAGTACATTACATTATTGACCGAGAGTTACTCACAAACCCCCCCCCCCCAAAGCAACATTGAATTGAACTTTCATTAACAATTTTAGAACTCTTTACCGCCAGATTGTCGAATACACAAAAAAACCATCACAAAATAATCGGCTTGATTTAACATATAAAATCAAAATTATTACTCTCTAAAAGATTAATGAAACAAGATTCTATTCATGTTTCAAGTTTCTTAAATCAAATCATATTCCTTTTTTTAAAAGAAAGAATTGTTTTGTGAAAATGCGTTTTATGAGACTTGCAGAAAGCTTTACAAGCAACACTAATAAAGAATTGGTACTTATTGTTTTTTTAAGGGAATGAAATTGAAGTCCAGCTTACGTGGCACATGATCCCGAAAAAATTAATCCAGCTTGCTTCTACGATTGTCATGATGGCTATCAAATTCTTCAACAAAACAATCTATTCCTTCAGCTCACGAAATTTCAATCGATAGCAGTGCAAGGTCACTTAATCGGTCATTATTCATTGAATTTCACAAAAAAATTTTGATGAGTTTCATTTTTGAAAAACTTCTTTCACATGAAGCACTTGTAACCGGGAGTGTCACTAATACTAACAATAAATTATATAAACATTCAAATGTTACTATATAGCTGTACAAAAAAGAAAAAAATTCTACAAAACATTTTGGTGGGTCAGGTTGTTTCAATAGTAACTTTATAATAAGAGGAATTTCATGTTGCAAATCATTTGCATTCAGTGAGTAAGCGGTTGCATAATTTTTCAGATCTTTTATGAATAAAAATGTTTGTCCTCGGGGACAAAAAGCTGAAATGCCACGATAAATTAGTGAAATGGTTGCCCAATTCATTTATCAAATAGTCTAAAATTGGATAAAATATGTTGATATAAATATCACTTGATGAAGGAAGAAGGTCTTTGAGCAGTGGATTCTAAAACAATCAATTCGTCAAGCTGTTTAGATTTTCTCTAAAATTGCGAGTGAAATATTGCAGAGTTCAATACTCGAATCGGAATAAAGTTCAGTTAAGTTCGAATTCTGAATAATTAGTAAATTTTCACGGAGCGAAGAAATCAGCTGTGCAGCTTTTCCTAAATATGTTTGCTTGTCCTGTAGCTGTTGTGATACTTTTTTGACTGTCCCATGAATATCAAAAAAAAAAAAAAAATACAGGAGATGAATAAATTCTGCATCTATCTGCAAAACTAATCCTCTTGTTGATATAGCACGAGCACCTGTTTCCTTTACAGATATTTCCTCTATGAGTCTTATGATGGCTTCTAGCCGCAACAGAGTATTTTTGCATTATGTAGCCCGACATCCCCATCGTGTATCACTAAGATGTTGTAGCTCACAGGCTTGTTCGTTAGAAAACATTTCTCTTTGTATTCCAAGAAATATTTCATGGACAACAGGGTTCCTTATGAAAATATACAAATTTTCAAGTAGGCTGAAGAAATCGGGAGCATCAGGAATGTTTTGTTGAATTGAATTCTGTCTGTGTGTCCATAACAATGCACATAATAAACATATGGTGCATATTAATACGGATGCGTTTTTGAATACTGGTAAATTGACCCTTCATGACTGATGATCCATCAAAACCAAATCCAATAAGTGATGATTTATTATCTAATTCTAGTGTCTCTTGAGTGTTCAAAATATAATCAGTGATTAGATACACAGCATCGAACTTAAGCATTGGTGTGAAGGAAATAAAGCACTCCTTAAAAGTAGAGAAAGTTTCATCGAAAAATCGTAAGACGAGCGATATAGCTGTTAGGTTCAGGTAACATCATTAGTTTCATCAGACTGTATTAAAAAGTATTTACAAAATTTGATACTTTCTGTTATTTCCTCCCTCATCATAGATGCAAAAATTGTAATTATCTTATTCTGTATCACGGGGCTAGAATATTTTTCACTCTTGAGGCCGTCTCTGATTCGGTCAGGAATGATTGCATCCAGGGTTGAATTCATTGTCCCCTTCTCTGTATCCTCTTTGAGCGATATCCTGAATTATTGTCAACAGGATTGTAATAAATGATATGTTAGAGCTTGCAATTAATTGAAGAAGTCAGTCAGATAAGCTTGAAGAAAACCTTTATTCAACTAAGAACTGGTCTTGGAGGTAGTCACGGCTAAGATGGACACCTACCAGTAAACTAAACAAAAGGGGAACAATTCGTTCCCAGAAAGTAAGGGAGATTATATAGTTCCTTTCTTTATAATCACATTCTCCGCCGCCTAGGAAAATTCAGGTTCGTCAATTTGACGTGGGAGGAAGAGTTCAGCGATTCTCAAAAGGGCATCTCCAATTAAATAAATGAAAACAGAAAAGAAATGAAAACAAAAGTTTAAAGCTGATAGTTCTCAGTTAAATAAGGAGGTCTTCTTTTTACAATTTTTGCAGATTGAGTTTCTGGCTGGGGATCTGGGTCCGTCGTGTCTCTGGTTTCCATAAAAGAAACATTTCTGTCCGGAAATAGCAGCAACAGTAGGTTGCTCATCGCACACGGATAGACAGCCGTCAATTTCTTCGGTCCGAACAGTAGATACCGAAGCAGTTAGGGAGTCCGGTTGAGAATACGACGCTAGTTGCCTTTGGGCTATTTCTAGAGTTTTATTTTCTAGAAGCCTCTGCCTGATACGGTTTGACGTAATTCCATTCATAAACGCGTCTCTGATGTATTCGTCTCTCACTTGTGTTGCCGTAACAACCTGAAAATCACAGTCTTTAGCGAGTCTTTTTAAGGATTGTAGATACTGGTCTACGCTTTCATCCGTTTGTTGCTGACGAGTCGCTAACAATTGTCTACAGAAGACGCTGTTTTTAGGCTTCACGAAGATTTCTTCAAGAGCGTTCATAGTCGTACTGTAGTCGTGTATATCAGATATATGTTTGAAAAAAGCCGGAGAAAGGAGGTTGATTAACAGTTTTAATTTCAATCTGTCATGGAGTTAGGTTGTTGAGTTTCACAGACGGCCTCGAGGAAGATATTAAAAGTCATTTTCCAAAGTCTCCACGTGTCTGCTGCTTCGGGCTTAGATGGGTCTAATTTCAGTCGTTCCGGCATGAGGTAATTTCCCATTCTGGTTCTTAGGTGAATAAATTGTAATAAATGATATGTTAGAGCTTGCAATTGATTGAAGAAGTCAGTCAGGTAAGCTTGAAGAAAAGCTTTATTCAACTAAGAACTGGCCTTGGAGGTAGTCACGGCTAAGATAGCCACCTACCAGTAAACTAAACAAAGGGCAACAATTCGTTCCCAGAAAGTAAGGGAGATTATATAGTTCCTTCCTTTATCACCACAAGGATAATATCCGCGATGGTCTTAATGTAATGTTGATTTTCCCGAACTTTCTTTTGCTAAGCCAAACTTATGGTTTGTGCGACTGAGTCACTCCATGCAACACAGGATAATTTGTGGCATTGAGAACATGTTTTTGAATTACCCCGACTTTTCAGTGTGCTTTTTTCCATCATCGAAATCCAGTTTTAATAAATGCGTCATCTACATTGCCATATGCTGGTGGTGCAAAATGCCTACATGCAAAATAGAACATTGCATCACGTTCTTATGAATATTCGGTCCATTGGTATTTGTCGAACCAAGTACTTACAAATGATCGAGCATGACTTTTATCTTCCCTATGCTTGGGATATTTGTGTAAACGTGGTTGAATTGGAATACCACCAGCAGATTGGTGCGGCATCATTTTCCCGCGGTTTTTGCGATGAATGTCCGATAACATTTTTAGAATATTCAGCATCTATCTTTAACATTTTTTTAGATAATGCTGCTTCTTCGGTGTCACTGTTTATTGTTTAAGTGCCTTTTTTATATTTCAAATATTTATCCTTTTGTGTCTGTATTTGGGCAATGTTTAGCAAAAAAAGTGTTTGGAAATATAACCGTAAGGAATCGAATATGACAGAGACAACCCCCCCCAAAAAAACGTTTGGTTTGCTTGAACGTAAGTTTCAAAAGAATCATTTCTGTATTCTTGATGATAAACACTATAAAAAGGGAAAGAGGAAGTCGAAATTACTTTTCTCCCAAAGTTTTTTCTTTGATACTATAACCAAATGCCGGCATTGTCAGCAAATCTCAGTAGGGTTGGAATCTTTGATAAATAATTCAGGTCACCTGCTGTTTTTAATTCTTTCTATTTGGTGGTGGAATCGCCAATCACCATTCTTCTGAGACATAGAAATTCAACGTCTGGGAATTTGGAGACGCCGATTGTATTTTGTAGATTGGAGAAAATTACTGACAGACCAGTTCTTTCATTCGGCCATAAATCACTGACTGTTTAGGTATGTCAAGTTAGGGACCTTATTTCTAATTAACATCCTTCAGATACGGAAATATAAATCTTAAGCCACTTTTTCTCCCTAACAACACTTTTATCTATCCAGTTGTTTTATTTTGTTTGTTTTTCTTTCAAATTGTTCTCAGTATGGGTCCTTAAAAAACTAAATGGAAAAGAATATTTTAGATGGAAAAAGGTTGATGATCGAATCTCAACAAAGTCAGAGAGACTGATCAGTTTCATGAATTTTTTAAGTATATAAAAGTGGAAGAGCCAACCAAAATTCGGGGTGGAGTGCTTGGCCTCTTGTGACCTCCCCGTAGAATCGCCACTGGCTGTCTCCCTCGTAAGACATTCGAGACCATTCTTGAAGTGGACGAGAGCAGAACTTAATAAATGGACCAGAGAACAAGAAAACTAAGGATCATGCATTAGGCCTTACATCCCAGAGATGACGTCGACAGACTATATGTATCAGGAAAAGAAGGAGGAAGAAGACTTACCAGCATTGAAGATAAGGTTGATGCATCAATACAGTGACTCAAAGACTATATAGAAAAGCGCAGAGAAAGACTGATTACGGCCACTAGAAACAATACAGGCAATGCTAGAATCAACTGAATAAGATAACTAGAAAACAAAAATAGGAAGAAAAACAACTGTATGGATATTTCAACCGATAAACAAGCGAAATTTTATACGAAAAAAACTTGGACGTGGCTAATGAATGAATAAGGAGCAACTATATCAAAGCGAGGATAGATAAGACGCAACAAAACAGCAGATGTCTGTTATGCGTTGTATAGACGAAACGATCAATCACATAATAAGCGAATGCAGTAAATTAGCACAAAAAGTATATAAGACCAGACTGGACTTGCTGGGGAAGTTGATCCACTGGAAATTGTGCAAGAAGCTGAAATTTAACCATACAAACAAATGGTAGATGCACAACCCAGAAGCAGTCCTGGAGAATGAGACGCTCAAAATTCTCTAGGATTTTGAGATAGAAACGTATAACCTAATCTCGACCAGACGATCAGACCTAGAGCTATTCAACATAAGAAAAAAGAGAACATGTCGAATTGTGGACTTTTCCGTCCTGGCAGTCCACAGGGTAAAATTGAAAGAAAGCGAAAAGAAAAATAAGAACCTGGACCTTTCTAGGGAACTGAGGAAGCTGTGTAAGATAAAAGTGACTGTGATACCAGTTGTAATCGGAGCACTCAGTCGATCACCAAAGGATTGAGAAAAGGTTTAGAAAAATTGGAAAAAAGAGCACGAGTGGAGACCATATAAGCAACAGCATTGTTAAGGTTGGCCAGGAAACTGAAAAGAGTCCTGGAGAATTGAGGAGACTTGTTGTCACTCTGACTTCAGTGGAAGACCATTAGCTAACGCTGGCACAGAAAGCTATGAAAGGAGGAAAAAATGATAATCCCTAGTGAATAAGTGAACAGTTCAATTTCATCCCTAGATGGGATGCTAACAAGTACTACCAATCCAGGTGAGAGAAAACCTGGGAGTAATAGCAATGAAGAGTTACTCCACATTCCCCAAACTCCAAGACTGGGGCCATGCCTTTAGATGTAGTGTCATACCTAGAACACTCATTGGGGGTAGGATCTTACTCTTCTGCAGAAGAGC
Source organism: Sepioteuthis lessoniana (assembly GCA_963585895.1). Taxonomy (NCBI): domain Eukaryota; kingdom Metazoa; phylum Mollusca; class Cephalopoda; order Myopsida; family Loliginidae; genus Sepioteuthis; species Sepioteuthis lessoniana. The sequence continues at coordinate 4,574,547 of OY757912.1, forward strand.
GACCCAGTCGACAGAGCAGAAGGCGTGCAAGTTGAGAGGTTACGCTATCGTGAAGGAATTAAACATCACTCCTAGGAAACACGACAAGTATAAAAAAAAAAAAAACATTAAATGTACGTATCAAGACATATTCCAATTAAATATCGTACCTGTCAAAACTGACAAAATTTGCCGTACAAAAACATTCAACACCTGTGGAAGCAATATAGCGATTCTTTAATTGTACTTTTGTGTTCTCATATGTCGTTCGCGACATAAGAGCTTATATATATATATATATATATATATATATGTATATATATATATATATATATATAAGTGAGGATAGCGTCTGCACCGACTCAACAGCACTTGGTCAGTCGACGACGATATTCAAACCTAGATCTACCTACACTTTATCAAGAATATCAAACGCTGTTTCTTTAAAATTTAGAAAACCAAATAACTCTGTGTGTGTGTGTGTGTGTGTGTGTGTGTGTGCGAACAAGTCTTAATTAACGTGAGGATAAAAGATGTCTTTATTATTTATCAAACTTTCTTGTTTTCTTCCAAGTGAACGTATATTAGAAATATAGGAATGTAAGAACTCAGCATTTTCCCTTTCGGCCATTCTCTTGGCATTATCAGGAAAATGAATGAGATATGGATATTGTTGCCAACTGACAAACTGACATGAACTTTCTTTGGTGCCTCTCTCTCAAGACACTAATTATATATATATATAGAGAGAGAGGGGGGGAGAGAGAAAGAAAGATTATTTGCAGGATAGACTACATTATTTACTTTCACTTTTTCTTTTCATAACTTTTCTGCTTGAGACTTCTTTCTTTCTAATCCATAAATTGGCAGATATTTTGATCTATACATACGTTTTTGTATATTTTTCTTCTTTTTTTTAGGTAGAGTAATTATATTGTGAATTGAATTACCACGACCAATAGATACAAGGAAGGAAGGAAGGAAGGATGGAAGGAAGGTTTTTGTTTTTTCGTTTGGTTTGGTTTAGTTTGATAGCACATCAACCATTGTAAGTTATTAATGCCAAATCCATTTTTATTCATATAAACAGTTCTATTTCAAACAATTCAGTTTAGCATAAGTACAGTTTTTTGTTTATACAGTTGAATTCAAAAACAGTTCTATTTCTAATAATTCAGTTTAGTATAAGTACACAGTTTACTTTTGTTTGACCCATAGTTAAGACCTTATCAGGTGCTACCACTCTGGGACAGAACGATGGCAATGAAGGCGTACCCTGCATTCCACAAAGCTCCAGCATTACTAAAGTCTCACCATCAGGGTGTTTAGTATCATAATCAGGACACTCGTTGGGGGAGTCTTACCTCTCTGCAGAGATGCAGTCGGTGTATTCTACTTCCTCAGTGGAAGGAAGGAAGGAAAGAAAGAATGTATATATAGATAATGTTATTTGTGCGTGCGCGCGTGCGCGTGTGTGTGAGTTAACTAAAACCCCAATATAAATTAAGCACAAAACGGGTGTGACATGTATTTCGTTGATATCAATAATTTCAGAAGCTTAAATTCTTTCGTTAACTTTTACCTGGTTGAAGTGGTTAAGTAATTATCTATAATCAAGTAAAGTCAAGGTTTCTACCTGTGCTACGTTTCTCTTGAACAACATGGTCCGCTTGGAGAATCTCAAATTGATCGAGATATGATGGACCTTGTAATCATGCAAACTTTGTTCGAAGATCATTCATCATTTATGGTTGCATAAGAAATGATATCCTTAGCAAATGGTATAACTGCTTTTTAGAAATCTCACTGCTCAACTGTAATAAAGGAGATATAAAAATTTGTTTTTAAGAAAAAATCAAACCGGCCTCGTGCGGCACAACATTTGACCAGAGTGGAAAAAGGAGAAGTAATCTCAGACAATATGGCACCCAAAAGCTACCTTCCACTATTTGCCAAGAACTACTATCGGGAACCTCAGTACGAATTCGGGGACCAAACTGTAAAGGCAGGAAAAATAGCCTGCCGAAGGGTTTCGTCACTCGCCCCTTAATAGCCGATAAGTATTTTAAAGAGGCAAGAAGCTTCCCAAGAAATAAAAGTAGAATTAAACGAAAGACGACTACTAAAATTCTACCAAGTTGAGCAACTGAAAGAAAATTCAATCGAGAATTCTGGTGAAAGAAATTTACAGAAGACTCGAAATTAAATGAACACTGAAACATTTCGACAAAACTAAAAAGAAAAGAAAAATATTCAAATTCAAAGAACTTTGTTTCCCGGACACTCTCTCAGATAAGTGCCTGCAAATTGCACAGAAATTTGTAACACTTTACTTTTTCCATCTCTTTCTTTCTTATTTCTTTTGTATAAAATTTCCTTTTAGAAACTTTATTGTCTGTGTTATCTTTTCGATTCAGTATCCGAACTAGAAAGCTGCAGAACTGTTTGAAATTACCGTATAATATTGCGCACTAAACCCGCAAAAACATTACCTAGTTAAATAATAAACTTGGCTGTAATGTCATTCTCTTCATATCAAATTTTATCCTCCAAAATTTCTTTAGAGAGGATATAGGTGGAAAGACACCACAAGTCCTGGATAACATACATTAATGCAAGAAAAATTATAAAGAAAGAACATTGCCAAATCTTCATTGAGTTGTCAAAATAGACAATCGATCTTATTACTCTGTTTACATATTTAATTGCTTTGGTCATGAGAGAGAGAGAGAGAGAGAGAGAGAGAGAGAGAGAGAACAGTATTGCATCATACTTTCCCACGTGCTTTCACCATATTTCGCCTCTCTTTTCAAGAATTCCATTATTCGAGATGTTATAAAAATCTAAGTTGCGTCCAGTACATGACCAAAAATGTGAACTGCTGTTTTTCACCCGCACATGCTGTTCTTGTCATTGATGATGGTGTTTTCTTTCAATTAGTTAGACGGTATCCAAATCTTATGTAAAAAGATATTAAAAAACAGTATAGAGATTATTTGATGGCAATATTAGTCCTTGCATTGTGCTTGCAATCAAGTACAAAGAATGAATCAAGTACAAAGAATCATGAACATCAGGTTCGAAGACGAAAACATTCTCAAATAGTTTTTCTTGATCTAAACAAGCAATTAAATATATCACAACAAATGTTTCTTAAAAATGGTAAAAGCAATGTTATGCTCATCAAATTCCTACGTGACATAAATTTAGTATTCCAAGAGAGACTCTGATATTCTGTCAAAGTAAGCATTCAACAAACTATGAATGTGTTCACAGTTACTGTATATGCCTAATGATGTTGATGCATTACTCAAAGAATGAATTGGGTAAACTGCATTTCCAAACTGTCAAGAGAAGGACTAGAAATTGTCAAACTTGGAATATGAGAGCATTGAAGAGTGTGTCCTAAATAATATCTTAGTCTGATATATGTGGATGATCAAACATCGGTGGTCACTGTTTGTGGAGTGATGAATTTGTTCACGAAGTTTTGTTAGAAATTCCTCGTGGCAGTTCCACAACTTATCACACAAAGAATATGAACACCGCAGACAAAAAATCAAACAACGAGAATGGTAAACAAACATTTTTATAAAACAAAACAAACTAGGAAAAGTTATTTCAAAGTAGCAATATGCGAATATGTTTGTTATGTATATATGTGAGGGTGCATATAGTACAAACTTGTTTGCTAAGTGGTTATGAATGTTGCTCGAAATATTTGTGTGTATTTGTGTTCACCGTCAAGACAAAAGGAGTAAAAAGTGAAGAAGTCCTACTTTCATATATCTATGCGTGTGTATGAACACATGGCAACTAAAAAGTAATTAGCAGCGAGAATGTGTCTGCCTGCAGATTGAATGTATGTATAGGTATGGGTGAGGCTATGTTGAGTAGTTGGAATGATGATAAGTAAGCTAATTTCATTGGGACTAACGTGTTTTCGCTGGCTGTACGTTCTCCCATGTTTGGCTATGTATCTGAACCTGTGCGAGGTGAATGTCGGAGATCGGAGAGCGAGAAAGCAGTCACAGTGTTTGGAGGTGTGAATGTCCAACTGGGAGAGCTGAGAGTAAGAAAAAGGGGAAGTTGCTTTCGAGAGCGTGAAATATGTAGGTTTCCTAGTCACGTGACCGGCTCCAAACGCAGGGTTTATATTTGCTCAGGACAAATTCCTTTGAGATTCAAACGCGCGGATGTAGTTGAAGACAACGGCACGTGACTACTCTGTCCAACCAGTTTCCCGAAACCATTTATTTCATTTTGGCGCAATAATATTTTTGTTTCGGGAACGAGTGAATTTTGGATCCTATTTTTTCATAATTTTCCACTCAAGGTGCTTTTTGCCGACTGGTCTAAAATATAGGAGTGAAAAATCATATATATGCTTGGATTGGGTGTAACAAAACATCTGGAACATATGGAATCGGTAAATATCAATTCTTTTTTCTTACCTCTGCTGAATACAATTGATTCTCCTGTATCAGATTTTTTTTTACTCCTTTTCATGTGATTTATGGGCGGAGCTTCCGACAATCACATGACCGTTGGTCATGTAACAGTTTGAGAAGCGAATTCTGGCATTTTATGACCAAGAAGGTCTTAGGGATTGGACGTCTACTTCAGCCTCTGCTATGTGAGAAGTACGTGCATACAAATCACCCAACAAGATCTTGCACTACACCAGACCCACGAAAGTGTAACTTCTGCCATTCATCCTCTTGTTCTTGGAGCAACTATTGCCCTTTTATTTAGTATGGCTTCGGATAATTATTATTGTGAACCATATTTGTAAATATTAAATGTTTGCAATTTAACTTTTCGTGTCATGTAGTCTTTCCTTGCCGAACTATTCAGTGTTAGACTATCAACAAGATAGTCTAATGCATTATGGGAAAGTGTGGTTGGTAGTTCAGGCCACTGTCATACATCACATAAAATTCTTATATCACTAAATTGAAAGTTTCTTTTTTAGGAAAAACGTACATGATTAGCAAGTCCCTAAAATCTAAATATCTTCAAAGACTTGCTATTGGGGGAATCCTTCTTCTTGGATTTGTGTCAAACGTCAATATCCAGAGAGCTGGGGTTCCATTACAATAACGTATATAACAGGAGGACAGATAACATTACCATTTATACAAAAATGGCAGTTGAGGTTGTAGAGTTCTGTTGCCTCTTGTTATATTAAAAGGAAGAACAAATGAGTTGATGAAGATATTGATAGTTTTCAATTTGGAAGTTTTATTAACAGTTTGAGACGAAAAGAACCCTTGTGCTGTAAGTCGCAGGAAGAAGGTAAACAGTTGTAAAGTTGAGAAGGAATAAAGATGCCGAAGTCAAAGTAGGAGTTGAGATGCTGTCGTCAGGACAGGAATTAAAATATTGAAGTCAAAACAGGAGTTGAGATTCTGTCGTCAGGACAGGACTTAAAATGCTGAAGTCAAAGCAGGAGTTGAAATGCTGTCGTCAGGACAGGAATTAAAATGCTGAAGTTAAAGCAGAAGTTGAAATGCTGCCGTCAGGACAGGAATTAAAATGCTGAAGTCAAAACAGGAGTTGAAAATATCCAATTTGTTTCTCCGATGATCCGTTGGTTTAGAAGGAAAGATGAATGATGAAAGAATGATTTCCCAGACACCAATGGCCCATAAACTGGATGCGCTCTCCTCATAATGCTTAGGGGACTGCTCTGTGGTGAGAGAGGGAAAGGATGGTCTGTCATGCTGCTAGCCAATGAGGAAACGAAGAGAGGATGTGAATGGTTAGCGGGGCCTTTTATGGTGATCCGGGCAGAATGTCATCAGTCATTCTCATTGGACGAAATTTGTAAATTCGAAACTCCAACGGCCAAAACAATTCCAGCACTAAATAATGATTTGAAATTCTTTCTGCTACACGTAAAATAATTGGATTTGGCTTTTAAAATAGAATCACTTTGAAAGAATGAAATCAAGTATGAAAAACGCAACGTGGTATGGAGATACAACAATGATTTTATATAACAAGGATAGAAACTGAAATAAACATTTATATTGTAAAATAATGTCATTCTTTTGGCAGTTATAAGGGTAAACAGTATTGTGAATGTATATAAGAAGGGTGAAATGTGATTACAAGTGCGTTTTTGTGAAAGAGTCAGTATGTGTATGTATAAATGGTAGTTACGAGACACAAGAAGATAGAATTTAGTAGTGAACAGCGCCGCCGCTGTTTGCGGTGGTTTTTCTGAAGACAGTCAGTGCGATGTTGAGCGTTGCTTTCACGTGTGAACGTGAATGATATCTTAAATATCAACAACCAGTGATGTGGGAAAATGAGTCTGTCGTTGGAGCCAAACTGCCATAGCATTTTTCTTTAGAAATCAGCACCAGAATTATATCATTTTATCTATTTCTAATTGGTCCAAACAAGTCACGTGGTATGTTTACTCTTAGGTCCGCTTGATATTTTGGTTATATCGTCCTAAATTATCATGACTAATAAAACAACCTTTCTGATTTGTATTCAATGGTTTTGTATTTCATAATTCAATTGGTGTATTGAATGATGTAAACACTTATTGTGTGTAATTGATTTATAGATATTTTGAAGGAGTGTTTCAATGTTTATTGTTGGCTGAAAATGTTTCTCATGATTAAGATTAATAAGTTGATTGGTAGGTTTATAATTAACATAATGATTGGTTTTATTACGTCAATTTTACGGCCTATTTTAATGAGCATAGCACTATAAAATTCTTGAAAGATCCTCCTTCAAGAGAATAAACTAAAAGAGCAGGTTTAGAGATATTTCTAAAAAGATAATATATTACAAACATTAAATTTGACCAACGGCATACAGTTTTGGTGGGTTCAATTATAATCGTTTTATATGTTTTGTAAGCAACTCTCTATTAATATCGACTGTATTTCTAAAGTTTTTCTCATTTAAATATACAGCTAAACAAATCGAGAAGACTCACTGTTTATGGTTCGATACTCCGGCTATATGAAAATGGCTGCAATAAACAAGATTGTAGAATAATAACAATAACACGTAAAGACCCAGGGGTTCCAACAAACATCCAGTTGGCAGACAAAAAAACTGTAGCTTAATACAGACCCTGATATCTGTCGGGCGCCCGAAGTACTCGCGAATATAAAAGATGGCCTTTTTATTGTTGGAACAAGGCGCTAGACTGCAAACCCCTCCCGGAGGTTTAAAAAATGCTTTAAGACTCGTCGCCAGGCGATAAACCTAGCCCCGCCGGAGAGTATCAGAGCCTGGAAAACAGCTCCCTGAGACTCAAGGTGCACCGGTCTTAACGCGCGTGACATGAATGCCAGCTTCCCGGAATCCATGCCAGGCGGCCTCGATCGACTGCCTCCAGAACCAAGACACATCCGACCTGATTCGTGTATCAAGCAATGCAGCAGACCGAAATGTGTCTCGACCCAGTGGACCAAGACTGAACGAGATACAGAACCAGATATTTGTCAAGCACCCCACATACGCACGAGTATAGAACATGGCCTTTTTTATTGTGGGAACCATGCGCAGGACTGCAGCCCATACACGCCCGGCGATTTTTAAAATACCTTGAGATTCGTCGGTATTCCCCTAAAAAAGGGACGCCTCAGGCACCAGGTGATAAACCGATCCCCTTCGAAGAGGGTTAAAGCCTGTGATGGCGGTCCCCTGAAGATCAAGGAGCCCCGGTCTCAGAGCGCGTGACATGAATGCCGGCTTCTCGGAATCCATATCAGACGGCTTCGACCGATTGCCACCGGTACCAAGAAACACTCGACCTGATCCGCATATCAGGGAACACTGTTGGCCGAAATGTATCCCAGCCCAGTGAGCCAGATCTGCAAGTTAAAAAGAAATGTAGAGACTGCACTTACTACTTAATTGGAGCTGGTAATTATACACTAATAGATCAGCAACCAATCACAATCTAAGGAATGGACTTGTCCACGTGCGCACTGTGGAACACCCCAATTTGCCATAAATAACTCTCTTTCTTTAGAGTTCAGTCTGATCTAACTTTTTTCCAGTCCTCCACCAGGTTCTAACCCTTCTCGGAGGGGCTACGTTTCTCGCCTGGTGCCTGAGGCGCCCATTTTTAGGAGAATGCCAACGAGACCAGAGGGATTTTTCGAGCCACCGGGCGTGTCTGGACTACGGCTCTGTGCTCGAACACACATTAAAAAAGCTTTGTGCCGCACTTGTTCGGTTGGTGGGACGTGCAACAAATACTTGATCTAACTCAGCTGTCATACAACTGAGTGATGATTTTGATAACTTACCAAATTCCTTATGGCGCTACGGACAAGATTTGAACCCGTGAGGGAATAATCCATTGTATTTCAAATCCAAAAATTGAGACAATGCCTCCATCTGAACAGGTTGCTCACCTTCATTTCTTTTGTGAATATCTACGGTTAATTCTCCAAGAAAACCATTAAAAATTTCCTGATTGTGGTTGGATTCTTTTACACGAAGATTCGTCGATTTCATCAGTAGGAAATTACAGGACTTACAGGGGAAACCGGTTCTGTAATTATCTACGAACAAGCAATTCACATTTTACACGTTAAATTGTTGACCCCATTTTAATCGAGGTATAATAGATAATCGAACAATCGGAATATAATTGTATAAATGGGTGCATGTGTGTGTCTGTGTGTGGCTGAGTGTGTGGGCATGTAAATATAAATAAGGGTGGTTGCAAGGGTGCGTGGGTGAGAGTGGGTTTATCGATGTATGTTACATTTCATTTGGTATCAAAGGAAAGATTACAGACCTTTCGAATTTTTGGTTTTTTGGTGGTGGTCTTCACGTCTTTTTCTTTTGGGTTTTTTTTTTTATATATTTTAGTAATTCATTTTATTAGGACCTTAAGAATAAGATGTAAATAATAAGGTTTTAAACGTTGTTTTGTAAATTTTTATAATCAATAAACATTTTAATATTGCATATGTTGATTTAATGAGTTTATCTTAAATTGGTTGTAATAGTCGTTAGGGTAATTGGGACCTGTTATAATTTAATACAGGAGTGATGGTAGTTTTTTTTATCAGTCGTGCGTGGGTGTTGATAAAGGAAAGGGGAATATAAGTTTTTCTGTTTAGGTCTTTCAATTGTTTTCAAATATTTGAAGACTAATATCTCTCGATCAGTATTTCGAGTGTCAGTGATTCGCTCGAGTATAGATAAAGAGGGCGATTTATTTATATATTTTTTATTTCTTTTTTTTTTTTATTCGGAAAACGCTAAAATTGTAGAGAGGAATTTTTAATATATGGAAAAAGGAATTCAAACTCCATCGAATTTTGTCTTTCAAGTAAATAGTTTTAAAAAATTATTTTTCTTGATCAATGTTTCAAACGCCAATGATTTGTTATATTGTAAATAGTTAAAGTGAATCATATAGTTTTTACTGTGATTCACTTAACATTTTATTGTCAATTATGATTTTTTTTTTCGGGGTGGGGATATTAAAGGACAAAAAGGTTGTAATAACCGGTGTAATTAAGTCGCCCTTTAAAAGAACTTATTTTATATTCCGTTGATAAAAAGCAGACTTTGCTTAGAGGGGTTTTAGTAGCCCATGGAAAGATAGAATCTTTCCATAAAACCCTTCTCCTAAAACGTAAAATTTCTCGAGCACTGATTATTTTTATTAGCTAGAGTGGGGGTGTATAAAGAAAATTAAAAAAAACAGATGAAGGAAAAAAGAGATTCTTTTTCTTTGTTGCCATCGTAATTTTAGTAAGTTTATTAGATCGAAACCGAGATAATTTGGCCTTGGTGAATTTGGAAATTTAAAGATGTTTAGCGGTAATTTTTAGCCGGGGAAGTTGGTTTGTTAGTAGCGAGGGAAGGCTTGTTGTTTAGCGAGGGGGAAAGTTTGTGTAACGTATGTGCATGTTTACGTTGAGTTGTTTCCTCGCTAAGAGTGTAAGGTCTTTCGCTAATTGTTGTTAGGTATTAAAGGAAAGATGATGAAGAAGATAAGATGGCGATAGTCGAAAGGTGGTTTTAGAAATAGGTTTTTATTTGCAGCATGGAACATTGGGTTTGCCTTTGGTGCTGCAAGACTCGTGAAGGGTTGTGAGTATTGAGACAAAATTGAGTTATGAGAAGGTTGAGAAGGTTGAGAAGGCAGTGTGTGTCGTCGGACGTGTGAGGGATTGTGTTCGTGGCATTTTGACGAAAGACATGTTGCAGTTGTAGGAATCCCACTTTAGAGTCACCATGGTTTTTGTCCGTCTGGTGGGGAGGCGTGCGTTGTCTCCATTAAGGTGGCCCAGAGGTGAAATGGGAGCTAGGTGTCGAGATCGGGATTACGCGTCGGATCGACATAGTCAATTTTGGGGTGTACCTGTGCGAGGTTGAATGCATCTAATTTATATTCAACTGGGATTCCTTGCGAGGAATCCATAAATTAGATGAGTTCCCTCGTGTGTCCATGCTGTTGCTAGAAGAGCCCCCAATGAGACGTCTGCACTAGGCGGCGTTCTCCAGCCAAAAAGAGTGGGTTTGGCAGCTTACCCGATTTGCTGGCCGGAAATGAAAGGTCCGGACTGAATAGGATAGGTCATCCTGATTGGGTGAAATTAAGAGTCGAATTAAATTTGCGCGCCAAACCAAAATACGAAATTTCCCCTCACTACAAATGTATAGAAGAGGAAGTTTTTCTTAGGGGTGTGGAAGAGCAAGGAAAGAAAAAAAGAGTAAAAAAAGAGCAAAAAATCACAGAACTAGACACCCTAGTCCAGCGAGAGCTGAGTACTGGACAGGAAGACAAAACATGTGTAAATTTTATTTATTCTCCGTCCCACCACCGAACAAGTACAGCACAAGGCCTTTTTTAAAGTGGGTCTGGACAGATCCGCGTATTTGATTGGTTGTTTGCAAAAACCAACCAGATGCGCGGATTAGCGGTCTATAATCGTCCAAATAAATAAAAAGCCTATTTGATTTTTCTTTTTTTTTTCCCTATGTAGCGTTAACTGCAGGGTGTATCAGAGACTGATCATCTCTGATAGGGTCTGTTGGGTGAGGGGAGTATGATGTTGGAAGACCCGAAACTCCCTAAAGAATCACGCAAAACATCACTGACGACACCCCCTGGCGTAGATTTAAAGTATCTGCATTAATTTCTGTTATCCGATATGTCAACAGATGGACCTGATACGCTTGAGGATTTGGCTACAATTGCAAACTTACTACAATAAAACCTATTCATTAAACTGTTCCTACAAAAAGAATGGACTGCACTGCGTAAAAAAATGCTATATCCGGCTACGACCGGAAATGATAAAACCTTCCATAGCCCTGACCTGCCGTAACGGCTAAAAAAAGGAATAACTTATATTTTTACAACATTAATAGAGTCCGTCTTTCAAAAGTAACTCGATTAAAATAAAGTGGATTATCTTTCGAAGCCTAACCCAGGCAAAAGAAGGACTATATTTCCACTTCTTTCCACTAACTTTCTCTCTACACGGCTCTATAGTGTGACATAGCTATCATCTTGTATCAACAAGGCTCCTTCAGCAGTCCGTGGGGCGCGCAGGATTCTTCGTGCATGCCCGCTGGCTCGGACATAGTCCAACAAAGGCACACTTGAGGCCGTAAGGCCCCCAACTTCGGCTGGGCCACCTTCAGGTGGGCGAGCAGCATTATAGTCCAGCAGGACTAGAGCTTCGGCTTCACAGCGGTTAGCCTCAGACATCGGTTTTCCTGTCCGTTCGTTGGCTCAGCTACACAGCGCTAAGGTACGGCAACCTTAGCTATCGGTTCTCCGTTTGTTCACTCGACTTCGCATGCGCTAAGGTACGGCAAACCTTAGCTACGGTTTCACTGTTTGTTCTCTCGACTTCGCAGCTCTAAGGCATGGCATCCTTAGCCATCGGTTCCCCGTCCGTTCACTTAGTCCGCAGTGCTAAGACATGGTCGTCTTAGCCACAACATTCGCTCGATCGATCGCTTAGGTCCGTAACGCTAAGACATGATGGTCTTAGTTGACATTGAGCTAAGACACGGCGGTCTTAGCACACTCGCTCGATCTAACGTGACCAAGCTACCAACACCTATTACAGACCAGCTCCAGCAATGCAGCATCTAGTCCACGTACGACTCACTGTACGGACTAGCGACCACATCGACGACATGTTCCAGTATTGCAGCATCTAGTCCACGTACGACTCACGGGACATCGATCTACCCACTACGGCCATACCAGCTACTCACATCGATCATCGAGCTGTCTCTCTACCAACGACGACCATACCAGCTACCGTCCTCGATCATCTAGCTGTCTCTCTACCAACAATGACCATACCAGCTACCGACATTGATCATCTAGCCGTCTCTCAACAACAACCATTCCAGCTACTGAGATTGATCATCCAGCTGACTACACCAACAACGACGACACACACACCAACTGAACTATATCGGTTCTGTAACCTACGACAAATAATTTTTCATTTGTTGTACTGTTATCTCATCTTTGTTTCCTTCATTGTTCTTTGGCTGTCACTTACTCACACGCTTAACTCTAAAATAATTTGCGGGGTCGACGTGCTTATCAGCTCCACAACATACATTCTCAAATTATTTACTGTACAAACGAACATTAAACACATTAGCTTGTTTGTATGTGAATAAATGTTTTTGTTCATAACAAAATATGTATTGCTTTCGCGTTATTGCTGTATTGATCACGAATTGATATTTTATTTTTATATGATTATTGTTATCGTAGAGGATTTACAGTCCCATATTTTTTAAATGACCAGCGATGAGCATGTGAAGCAGAAAAATTCTAGAAAAATAGGATTCAAGATTCACTTGTTTCCAAAACAAAAGTAGAGAGACGTCGGTAAATTAATTAGTTTCAGGAACCTGATGGGACGGAGTAGTCACGTGCGGGTGCTTTCAACTATGTCCTGGCATTGTAAATTTGTCCCGTGCAAAAATAAAGCTTGCGTTTGGAGCTGGTCACGTGACATGGTTACCTATACATATTTTACACCTTTGAAAATTCTTCCTCTCTCATTCTTCGAGCTCCCAGCTAGCGACACCTAGCTCCAGACAAGTTGACCATTCTTACTCTCTCACGTGCTCGTACAGCCTCAGACATTTCGGCACGTACGACTTCAGACACGCAATCTAAAATGGGAGCCAGCAAAAATACATTCATAGTCCTAATGAAATTATTATATTTACCATACCTCAAGATACTCAGCTTTACATGGATGTAAAAATCACCTCACACATACAGATATACACGTTTAGCTCGTGGGCAGACGAATACTTCGTCGCTATGCACTTTTTAGTTTCATAGCGTACATACATAACATACATATACGTAAGTAAGAACTGTTATTTTGGACCCCCTTGTCTTTACAATGAACTCACGTACACACAGGATTGTTTGAACAAAACACGCATTCACATAATATTTGCATTATCTACACACACACACGCTCTAATACCTAACAAACAATATTCGAACATTTTGCTACTTAGTATTGTTTCTTCTTTGTTTTGTATTTAAAATTATCTGTTTTATATTATCATGCTGTGAATTTTCTTTTGTCTGCGTTGTTAATATTCTGTGTTGCGAATTGTAGAACGACACTCGAAGTTTTGTTTCAAACAAAACCTCGAGAGAACTAAACGACCAACTCATCCTCTACACTCTATTAAAAATTAGCGAACCCTCGACTATATCATCGTAATCAACATACGATTACCTTTGGGACGATATCAAATTTTACTTGGTTCAACTAGTTTTATTGTTAAGTCTGGGTTTTTTGAAAATTAGGTTTATATTATATCATCAATTACGCCTTTATGTCACTACATAACTAATGACTTCATCAAACCCGTTGTATTTTTTCATAAATAGTTTTAGTGTGTATCGAAGCCGGAACGGATACATGAGACGACGACACAGCAGCCATCCCCAACTGCAGACCTGCACTATCTTAACGCAGAGACCGTTCCTGCGCAACCAAGCAACTTGCACCAATACTTGAGGCCACATCGACACACACCCGGTCAACCAAGGATTGAACAAACCGGGACATCGATCACACAGCCGCTGCAACCAGCATCTACAGCATTTAGTCCACGAGCGACCTCACTGCTCGGACTAATACCAACATTTCAAGGCCACATCGACCCCCCCCCCGGTTAACCAAGGACTGCATAAACAGGGACATCGATCATCCAGCCTCTGTAACAGCAACTACCACCTGACCATACAAAAAATCTCCGGTTTAGAAAAAACGCTGAGTCGTTGGTTACGTCAGACAACAAAACGTTGTGCATACTAACACACGAACTATTTTCCGAAAGGGATTCATTCTGCTGGCCTTTCGGAAACCAAATTATCACAGGATAAAATATATTATATTTAAAAGTTCCTCTTCAAAGTATTATGAAGTATTTCCTTATTACTTATATTTAATAAAAGAACTTCCTGAGTACAGAAACACTTCACAAGGCCTCGCAGTGTGGCAGCGGCCAACGCTATATAAACAGCTGGCAGCAACCGAAAATCAAACCGGCGGTGGGCTCGCCGTGAGGAATTATCCATTCCTACACCCGGTTAACCAAGGATTGAAAAAACCAGGACATCGATCACGCAGCCTCTATAACCAGCATCTGAAACATCTAGTCCACGAGCGACTTCACTGCTCGGACTAGCACCAACACTTGAGGCCACATCGTCACACACTGTGTTAACCAAGGACTGCATAAACAGGGACATCGATCTTCAGGCCTCTGCAACAAATGCGTTCATACCATCAATCATCTCCAGCAACATCTACAACCTGACCATATAGCTACACCTATGATCTGCGCCAAGCACAGAGACCATTCTCACCTTCTAGACGTGCTTTTACCAAAAACTAATAGACAGCTGAGTCTAAGGCTTTCTACGACGCCGACATCGTTCAACAGAAACTACACCAACAGGATACAACAACTGCAATTTCTACACTCATACACCTTTCGTGTACGATTTGCTCAATAAAACCAGAATTGAAACTTATCCACCTGCCTCTGTCATTCGTCTAGTCCTCAGTCAATCACAACACTACAGATAACATATTCGCCGTGTCCGGGATGTTGCGAGGGGTGTTGGATGTATGCGAACTTATAAAACAAAGTTTTGCGGTCGTGCGTGTTCCTCGCAAATAATTTCCCTCACAAATATTAAACTTGGAAAAACAAAACCTGAATAACTTTAAAATAAAGATTAATTATTCAGATTGAATAATATAATAAGGAAACTTACAATGTTGAAGAAAGTTCGGTCAGTGTAATTGCTGTTGTTGTTGTTGTACTCGTCGTAGGAATTTCTGTATAAGGTCTCGTGAAATGCCGTGGTTGAACTTTCTTTGACACGGGCTGGTTAGCGTACTGGACGAATCGGTGTCATTAAAGCCGTGTTTAGCCGTGGCCGTCGCAATAAAACCAATAATAAGTAAACATTTAACAAAAAAAAGGTTTGAAAAACATGATTATTTATAAACAGTTTAACTTCATAATTGTTTTTCATTTTTTAATATTAAAATATTTTCAAATGCAAGTGAATTACTAAATATCGTAGGATATTTTAAGTGTATCTCTTTTTCAAAGATATATATATATATATATATATAGATGTATATATATATATATAGATGTATATATATATAGTGTATATATATATGTATAGATGTATGTATATATATATAGATTTATATATATATAGATGTATGTATATATATATAGATGTATATATATATATATATAGATGTATGTATATATATATAAATATATATATAGATGTATGTATATATATATAAATATATATATAGATGTATGTATATATATATATATATATAGATGAATGTATAGATATATGTACATATATATATATATGGATATATCTATATATATATACATGTATATATATATATATATATGTATTGTATAGCTGCTCAATAACCATGACCATGATTAACTATACAAACACATAATACATATATATACTGGATACATACCGACGCAATGAATAACGACGAGCGAAGACTTCTTTAAAAAATATACCTCTCACTTTATTGTAAGGGTTCCAAAAGGTTATTCAAGGTTTTATGGTGAGAGGGAGTTTGAGACCGAACAGAACTGCAATATATTGACCCCCCACTCTTATGGCCGACAGTGTTGTGCCTTTCTCGTTCTCCAGGGCTGCTCAACCGGAGGCCCAGGGGCCCACTCTACTGGCTTTCTCTACCACATCTTCTCAGCAACTTCTCTGGACCCCAACTCATCAGGGGCCCCAAGGGCCCCATCGGCCTGGTGTGGCTTTCCCTACCACATCTCGTCTCTTAATCCAACTCCAACTGTCTGACGTCTGTCTTGACTGAGTTATATAATAGTTCCACGCCCACTCAATCGCCCACTCAATCTTTGGAATGGCATGTTTGATCGTCAACAAGCGGAAATAACTGTCATGCAGTTCACAGGTCACTCTCTTCCGGTGCATCACTCTGAAGTGAGATCTTCACCTTGTCCCATATTATCAGCCGAGCTCCCCTGCGCGATTTCCTCTCATAACTGCCATTGGAATCTGTCACTTCCTTTCGGTGCATCACTTTGAACGTGTGACAGCAAATTCTTTAAAATCCCAAAACGGGACTTTATTTTTGCATGTGTGAAGACGGGCAGGTTGGCACTTGATCCCTTGTAGAATAAGTCCTCGTTCAGAGTTTTTCTCTCAGGCATATAAGAACTGGCATATTATGTGAGGGATCAATTTAGGGCTAGACTGACCGCTGCTGGCAAGGGTTCCAAATTTCACACTATCCACACACCCACCAGGTCGCTTTCCTTCCTCCCCCTAGACAATGGAAGATATGGACCTATAGGTTTAGTCGTAATAATATTATATTGTAGTAGTCGGCAACTCCGGTTTCCCGTGTGATATTTTAAAGGAATTAATAGGACAATTCTAAGCAAGATAACATAAGGCGAACAGAAGCTGAAAAGGAAGCAGGAAGTAACAAACTCGTAGAAGACAATGCAAATAACAACTTCGACCACGTGGTAACATTAAAATACATGAATCTTTTACTACAATTATATACACCTTCAAATTAACAAATATATAATAATTGAACAGTCCATGAACATAAATGTCTTTCTTCTTTTCTGTTCTTTCGTTTTTCTTCAAGTTGAGAGAGAGAGAGAGAGGGAGTGGTATATAAAATTTGGTATAAGGAGAAATAGCCCCAAAGTTACTTATCTTATTTTTCGACGGGGTTCCACTGGAGAATCTTTCTTCTTTCACGGCTAATAGACTTTAAGCTATTTTTAACACTGACTTGAAGAACTTGGGTCCCTCGTGTCCGAGATATTTTTTGTCTTCTTCCCCCGGAGTAATCGCTATGGGTCTGTCTGCCACGAGCCATTTCCAATAACTAACTTTCTTATTATTTATTTCCGCTGACGGGAAGGAGTCCCCACTTCCGTTTTGGGGTCCCAGCCAATCATTTGGCTTCTCTCTTCTTTCCCCCTGGTCAGGCGATTTTTTTAGGGCTGCTAGATGTCACCCAAGTCAGGTTACTGAGTACAAATAGCTTGCCCTAATTTACTATCATGCCTTAACGGTCATTCTCTGATGACTTGCCACTGTTAATTCGAACACGGGGAATAGTATTAATCTTATTCCTATCGTCTCAGTGGGAGACCACGTGACAAATGGCATTTTTGGCCGGGTCTAAGGACAAAATAGAACATATGTATATATATATATAGAGAGAGAGAGAGAGATTTATATATATATATAAAGAGAGAGAGATGCATGTATATATATATATAGATGTATATATATATATATATACATCTATATATATATATATATATAGATGTGTGTGTATATATATATATAGATGTGTGTATATATATATTGATGTGTGTGTGGGTATATATATATATATATATAGATGTGTGTGTGTGTGTGTGTATATATATATAGATGTATGTGTATATATATATATATGTGTATATATATATATAGATGTGTGTGTATATATATATATATATAGATGTATATATATATATATATGTATATAGATATATATAGATGTATGTGTATATATATATATTGAGATATATATATATGTATATATATATATAGATAGATAAATAGATGTATGTATATGTATATATATATATGTATATAGATATATATAGATGTATGTATATATATATATATATGTACATAGATATATACAGATGTATATATATATATATATGTATATAAATATATGTAGAAGTATGTATATATACATATATATATATATCATCATCATTATCATGTCGTGCTGGTAGCACGGATATCCCCGACCCTCTCTCGCCACTTTTCTTTATCGTTCATCGCGTCTGGCAGGTCTTCTGGACTGCATCCCGTATCCTCACATAGTTGCTGAATGTATGTTCGTGTTGGTCGTCCTGCTTTTGCTCGGCCACGTGTGGGGGTCCATAACAGTACATCACTTATGAGTTCGTCCCTGCTTCTCCAGCAGTGTCCTGCATGTCTGGCTCGTCTAACTTGAATAGTTTTCGGGATAGGAGGCAGGTGTATATAGATATATATATAGATGTATGTATGTATATATATATATAGATGTATGTATGCGTATATATATATATATATATATATATATTTATATATGTATATATATATGTATATATATATATATGTATATATGTATGTATTTATATATATGTATATAGATATATATATATATGTATATAGATATATATAGATGTATATATATATATATAGATGTATATATATATATATATATATATGTATATAGATATATATATAGATTTATATAAATATATATATCGATGTATATATATATATAGATGTATATACATCGATGTGTATATATATATATATATATATATATATTGATGTATATATTCATATATATAGATGTAGATATATATATATATATATATTGATGTATATATATATATATAGATGTATATATATAGATATATATGTATGTATATATATAGATGTGTATACATATATATATATAGATGTCTATATATAGATGTGTATATATATATATATATAGATGTATATATATAGATGTGTATATATATATATAGATGTATATATATATATATAGATGTATATATATATATGTAGATGTATATATATATAGATGTGTATATATATATATGTAGAGATATGTGTGTATATATATATAGATGTGTGTATATATATATATGTATATATATATATATAGATGTGTGCGTATATATATATGTATATATATATATAGATGTATATATATATATATATATATATATATATATATATATATATATATATATATATATATATATATATATATATTGTAGCAAGGAAAATATTACTATAATATTACTTGTTAGAAGTTAAGTAGAAAAAAGAAAACTTCTTACATTCAACTGGATTTTGAGACAAAAAGACTTTTATTATTTTGATTTTTAAAAACAGTAACTTGAACTTATTTACTTTGAATTAATTTGATTGAATTTAATTCATTGCATTTTTTAATTAAAAAGTTTTACCTATTTATTCTTGCTTCTTGTTTGTTCCTAAATTCCTATGATATTATGGTTGGTTACTTGATTGCTATATTTGAGTGATTCCGATTTTAAAATTCTTGCAATCAAAACAAAAGTGATTGTGATTTTTCAAAATTAAATTTAAGATATAAAAATTTAAGCAGTGTTTGTTAAATTGTTTTTGAAATTTAGACGAATAAAGGAAAAATTTGGTCTTTAAAACCGTGTTTATTTACAAACGCGACCGACAGTCAATGATGTTTATGTTTATATTTTTTTAATTAATTATTGTTTTTCTTAATTCTCATTAAAATTAATAAAAACCAGTATAAATCAAAACATGTCTATTCCTTTTCTTTCTTGTTACATTTTTAAAAGTTTTAAAATCTTTATTAAAAAAAACGACTTGGTGATTATAATTCAACGTTGTCATGAAGCAAGAAGACTCATTGATCCACTACCGTGACGTCACATTTCATCCGGCAGGCCTTGGTATTATTGCCATGGCCACAGCTGGACCGTCTTAATCACATGCTTTTCTTTTTCTCCGTTCATCATTTCCTTTCCTTTCGGTCTCGGCCTATCTGTCTGTTTCTCTCTTTCACTTGATCAGCAAGCAAGCAAGCAAAAAAAAAAGAAAAGAAGATTAACCTACTCAAACATAACTTCCCTCTCCCTTCTCTTCCTTTATTTCGCCCACATATTTATAACGAACACATTTTCAGTTGTTAAAATCTTTATTTATTCCTTGCTAACAAAAGCTATCCACCTATTCGAGAATCATCCTGTTTGTGTTTCACTTTAAAAGTTTACTTTTAATACGCAGTGCTTTTCCTTATTCGTCCTTGAATTATAATCACCCTTCAACTTCTTTTTGGTACAACTTGAAAAAACTTCTATCGTCTGAGGAGCCAATCAATGTAAGTTATTTCATTATTTTCTTAAATTTAACTATTGAAGTTATTGATTTTAAATTCATAACTTTATCGCTTTAAACGTTGCCTTAAAAGATGGTGAGTTCTTGAATTTGAAAAGTTCAAGTTAAAACTTTTTAAGGACTCCAGGAAATAAATAAATAAAAGATAAATTGATAGATTTAGGGGCATAATTTTATTTAAGTGAATTAATTTTTTTTCCCCTAAGGGTTTTAAATTGTTTTTGCAATGACAAAAATTCCACTTTTTTTCTAAAAACAAAAACAAATTTTTATTCTCGTGTAAGCAGAGATACCAAGAGAGATTAGTAAACCTTCTCGAATGAGTTCGAGTCTCACTTAGTGTCCCATTTATATGGCCTTGTGCCACATTTAAGCAAAAGGCTTAGTAAATTACTACTACTACTACTACTACTAGATGTTTTGTTTTGTTGGGGAATTTTTTTAAAAACTTTTATCGGGGAAAAAAAGCAAATTTGTTCGTTTTGCTTTTTTGAAGAATACAAACATTGTTTTAAAAATTGACAAATTCCACGTTTCAGTTATCATTCTTTTAATAACTGTTTGGTCGAAAAAAAACAAAAACAAAAAAAACGAAGGATACGACTGATACTTAGCATTTCTGGGCGGTGAATGTAAGTATTATGTTTCTGTGTAATTTTTGACCATAACCAAAGAAATAACGAAAACTCTTCATGCTCACACACACATACAAACGGAATATTACTTCTCATCCTAAAATCATTGAAAATTATATATATATATATATATATATATATATATATATATATATATATATATGTGTGTGTGTGTGTGTGTGTGTGTGTGTGTGTGTGTGTGTGTGTGTGTGTTTACAACAATTAAATGTTGAAACAATCTCTGATTTTATGACATGCATGTCTCTCGCGTTTTATTTTTATTATTCTTAAAAAGAATGGTGAAAATGTCTTGTCAAAACTACTGCTGCTATTATAATTATAATTATAATTATTGATGATGATGATAAAACAGTGTGCCTGATAAAACGTTAACAACTAACATTTTTTTCTATACACTGCTTATTAGTCCACTCCATTATAAGTAGAACAGAAACTTTTATCTGTTTAATGTTATTTTTTCTGGACACAAATCACAAAAAAGAAACTTATCCAATCGGTCGATTTATGGTTATATTTATGAACCAAGCAGACCAAACAAGACCTTACGGACAACAAAATAAAAAAAAAAAATTAAAAATAGTTGTTACCATTGGTATGTTCTCTGCTTACTTTTTTGTGTGTGAAGCGAATAGAAATTCTAATTTTATGTCGTCTGGTCTTAGTCTGATTTCTGACTACAATGAAAATTTGTTTACTTTTTTTGTGCTGCATTGCAAGTGGATAAAAAAAAAGGCTGCATACACACAAAAAGTTGTATTAATCGACACGTGGACCCGTTCAAGTTCAATGGGAAAAAATTTTCTAGTAATTTTTTTGTGTCCTTAGAAATAATTATATACTCAATCTCACTGTAATTTTTTTTTTCGAAAAAAAAAAAAATTTTACACGGTTGTGATGTGCAAGGTTATCACTCGTCAGTCACCAATCAAGCTTGCCAGTTATTCTCAGTAAGAGACTTATATAGGCTCTCCCTTACACTCATACAAATTAGGCAGATTAATTTGCCAATATCACTACATCTCCCTGAAACATATGGGTCTTTTATACTTCTAGTGATTGTTTCATTTTCGGGATTACTTTGCTCTCCTTATCTCTCTCTGGGAGATCTAGGTTTGTCCCACACTGATCTGTAATCAAGGTCGTCTTCTTGCATTATTTCATCTTCATCCGAGTTTTCAAACTCACTCTGGCCCACCTAATCATGCATTATTTCGTTTTTTAACATTTCATTTTGTCAAGGTTGTTCCAATAATTCATTAACGGAAGAAATCGTTGAGAATTCTTCCTCATTTTCATATTCATATTCGCCCTGGAGCCTTATTTGATCAGCATGGTCTAATAACATACTGTTCCCCTTTTCTATAGCTGTATTGTGGCCTTTTTGCGTGATAAATTCTGTCCTTTCTAGATTTGATTCGTTGTTCTTTTTGTACCACACTTTTTCATTTGTGGAAAACGACATCGTTAGCAGAGCTCTAATTTGCCTTCCCATTAAAGCTGATGGGCTTTCTAGTCTTCCGGCGTGGGGTATTGTGCGATAGCTTGCAAGCAGCCTGGGTAGAAAAACTTCGATTTTTTTCCTTTTTGCTGAGAACATGCTTTCAGTCTAGAATCAGAAGGACATTTGAAATCTCATTTTCTCTCCTCTTTTCTTTGTCGTCTTTCAGCTTTTTAGTTCTTGCGCTCGCAGCAAAACATCGTAGCCCGTAATCGATAAAATCAGGATTCTTGAGAGACAATTGATATCCTATCGGCGACGCCATTATTGTGATGTGCGAGGTTATCACTAGTTAGTCACTTATCAAGCTCCCCAGTTATTCTCAGTGAGAAACTTATATCGGCTTTCTCTCTTACACTCATACGGATTAGGCAGATTCATTTGCCAATATCACTACATACACTTTCTAATGGGAATTCACTTTCCCATTCTAATTCAATATAAAATATGCACCCATTTCCAGAGCACCAAGCGCTGAAAAAGACAAGTAACCAGACAGGTTGAATTGTTGTAAATAATGCCTGTAGCAAAAATATCAACCAGTAATGGGGTCTGCCTGGTCAGGGCGAAAAAGATCAAAGTATAGTCTCTGTTTCAGTTGCACAATTCCATTTCAGCCTTGATCTAACTTTCCTCTGCATATGTGGAGGAATAGAATTTCTTGAGGTTCTGCAAAAGATAAAACTTTGGGTTCCACAATAATACAACACAAATTTGCAGAAGTAACTTAGACACGAGAAATTTGACAAAAAACAAGAAGCTTACAATAAAACAACTTTATATATTCTATCAACTCGACAATAGCAATGATTATACAAAAGGTGTTCATGTGTGTGTGTGTGTGTGTGTGTGTGTGTGTAAAACACGAATGTTCTCAGTCAAATTGATTCTGTGTATATGTGTGAATATGTCCGAATTAAAAGAAGATAGGCTTGTATTTACATACATGTGTATGTATATGTATATGCGTGTGTCGTGGCATGTATGAGTTTTTCAGCTAACTCTCCTAACCGTTGTGTATATTAGCAGATCATATGGCGTCAATCTATCGTGCCATGATGAGTCTGTCTTCTGATCTGTCGGTCTCTCTGCTTTGAACTAAAAACTTCGCTATTTATACTTTTGGGTAAAATAAAAGTGGATCAAAGTAAAATATTTTTAGTTTATTACAGGTCAAATAAAGTTCAAATGCGCGGACGTCGGGTAAAACGCACCTCGTGACCTGTCTTAACCAATCAGATTCACAGAAATTACTTATTAATTTTGGAACCTATTTTTGTTTCTTTGATAAATTTTTCTACAAGTTAGTTTTTGATCCACTTTTTCTAGAATAAGTAAGTAAGTAAAGTTAGCGACCATAGTCGAGGGTGACCCGAAGGCTCCCTTTTCGATAGCTACTACACCAAGGTGTAGGGGAGGGCGCTACTCCATTCCCAGGATTGCTCCACTTTACCCTTGAACCGTACCTTATAATGCTGAGTGTTAAGCAAGGTGGTATCAAGTACCATTTTTAAAGTCTTTGGTATGACTCGACCTGGGATTGAACCCAGGTCTCCCGGGCCACTGGCGAACACTCTAACCGCTGGGCCAATGTCCCGGTCTTGCCAAGTGAGATTTTGATCCTTTTTTCTGGAATATTCCAACTGTGTGTTCTGAGTTAATTTATCTAAAACTAAAAAAAAAAAAAAAGGTGTATCCTATACATCCTAGAATACAGTAAAAAAGCTGGACATGGAGACATTTCCCCGGTCGATGACCAGCCTACTAGCCAGGCCGCTGTCTACTAACGCTGACCAAGATCAGAGTCAACCTCCAGGATGTCGAAACCGTCTAATCCTTGCATCAATTGCAGGTGACCTCTCCACAAGTGATTACTTAGGCTGCATAGCCATATCTATTACCAGCAGCCGAGTTTAAGGAACATATAGACTCACTGTCATTAAGAACTATTTGATAGTCGAGTCTACCTTTCGCCATAACCGATTACCTCACCTACCAACCTCGATAGAGTCCGGTTACCCTCAACCAGTCTACAGGGTGCGGAAGCAAAATATGGAATAATCTTTTAAAATACTTTTTTTTAAATTTTAGTCCAAATTTGGGAAAAAAAAGTGCGATAAATCAAAATTTTCATGAATATCTCTATTATTCAAGCACTTATTAAATTAAAATTCAACTCAATATGAGTGAGCAAGAAAATAAACGACAAAGAATCTAGGATTTGCTTAACGCCGAAACCAAGCCAAAGTTTCTTTGACTACCGTATACAAAATAAAAAAATATTACAG
The DNA here is from genome assembly GCA_963585895.1 of Sepioteuthis lessoniana. Classification (NCBI taxonomy): domain Eukaryota; kingdom Metazoa; phylum Mollusca; class Cephalopoda; order Myopsida; family Loliginidae; genus Sepioteuthis; species Sepioteuthis lessoniana. The sequence goes on from OY757912.1 coordinate 4,599,531, forward strand.
AAAAAGAGCTTTTTAAGAAAAAGGGGGGAGTGGAGGATTGAATAAAAAACGAAAAGAAGGCTTTTTAACTGCTCTCGCTGCGGTGATTAAGAAAGACCTCACGACGTCAATAAGAAAGGACGCTAATTAACTGATTGTCCACAAGAAAACTATGAAGACAGCAATTAAACAAGATTTAAGCTAAGACCTCAATCCCCTTGATTGCGCTATATGGGGCGTTTTAGAAAACAAAACAAACGCAACTTCCTATTCAAATATTGGTTCACTTAAGACTGCTATTGAGAAGGAATGGAATAGATGATTATGCCTTTGATGAGATTTCTTTTGAAGAACTTGGTTTCGAGACGTTTTTTCCTTTGAGGTATTCGTCTCTTCTTTTTTTCATTTCAATTTGTTTGAAGATGTTGGCTACCAGTTGTTATTATTATTATTTAATTTTCATCTTTCAATTTCTTACAATCCTTCACCTGGTTCTTATTGAAGACCTTATGTGAGGGAAGGTAATATTTTATGTATTTACGTTTTCTAATATATATATATATAAACCCGAGAGTTGTTATAAAAGACATCGTAAAAAGTTTGGATATGATGGATATCAGCGGAAGTACTCACACAAAACAACATTGTTTAAATAGAAATAGGGTGTATTGAAACCAACCACGACGAACCCCTGTCAAATCATGTCACCTTATTGCTCGGTTTGATTTTTCCAAAACGTTCTTGTGTGACACTTTTGATGGTGGTATACAGACTAGCTCTATACTAGTGAACATGAGTGCTTCTTTTGTATTGCCACTCAATAACCATGACCATGATTAACTATACAAACACATAATACATATATATATATGCTGGATACATACTGACGCAATGAATAACAGACGAGCAAAGTCTTCTTTAACAAAATATGTACCTCTCACTTTATTGTAAGGGTTCGAAAAGGGTTACTCAAGGTTTGCGTGTGAGAGAGAGCTGGAGACCGAACAGAACTGCAATATATTGACCCCCACTCTTATGGCCGTCAGCGTTGTGTCTTTCTCGTTCTTCAGGGCTGCTCAACCGGAGGCCCAGAGGCCCACTCTGCTGGCTTTCTCTACCACATCTTATCAGCAACTTCTCTGGACCCCAACTCATCAGGGAGCCCCGAGGGCCTCTTCAGCCTGCTGTGGCTTTCCCTACCACATCTCGTCTCTTACTCCAACTGTCTGACTTTTTGTCTTGACCAAGTTATATAATAGTTCAACGTCCACTTAATCGCCTACTCAATCTTTGGAATGGCATGTTTGATCGTCATCAAGTGGAAATAACTGTCATGCAGTTCAGAGGTCACTCTCTTCCGGTGTATCAGTCTATGAGTGTACTATGGGATTTTTACCTTGTCCCATTTCATCAGCCAAGCACGCCTACGCGATTTCCTCTCATAACTGCCATTGGAATGTGTCACTTCATTCTGGTGCATCACCTTGGAATGGCAAGTTTGGCCGGGTCGAAGGTCAAAATACAACACTTCTATGTGTGTGTGTGTGTGTGTGTGTGTATACATGTGCATGGTTATGGGTTGACTATGAGTATGCATATGTGTATGTGTGTGTATAAGGGCCGAGACATATTTGCATGGGATCACTCATTCTTCTCTGCTAGTAAAAATCGTATAAAAATGGTTCAGCGATTTTAAAAAGATTATGATTATACACCTTTAAGTATCCCCTGGAGACCCGTTGGCTGAGTTTTTTTATATTTAAAAGTTGGGTGGCCGAAAATCCGGAAATAGGAATATTCCCCCCACTGGACATATAATGAGAGTGAGGTTGCTACAGAGACGCGAAGAGAGACAAAGAAGAAAAGGCTAAAGATGCAGAGAGCTGAAAATCTAGCAGTTAAGGAAGCTTCTTAGCAAAAATAGTTTTTTAAAAGTGAAGACGCCATAAACTAATTGTGTCACATGAAAATTTTCTTCTAAAACCTTTATTCAATTTTTTGTTTTCGTCTTACTTTTTCCTGATAGGATCATCAGGGACTCATGCATCTCGACTCAATTTGTTGAGAGCTTGTAAAAACAACATGGGGTGCGATTTTCATTTTACGAGTGCATGGCTCCGGTTTGATGTTCCCGCTCTTGGACAAAGAAAATTGCTTTTAGGAAAAAGTACTATGCAATGATGAAAGAAAAACTTTTTGGACAGAATGATGTACAGAAAATTTTGTGCAAGAAAGGTGAGACTTTCCTCCAAAAGAATATAGTGCCAAAATTAAAACATCAAGCTGGCTTGTTTTAACTCAAGGGAGACTGGACATTTAATTGCAATAATGTTGTATATTGACCTTCGACCCGGCCAAACATGCCATTCCAAAGGGATGCACCGGAAGGAAGTGACACATTCCAATGGCCAGTAATCGAAAGAAATCGTGTAGGCGGATTTGACTGACGAAATGGGACTAGGTATAAGCTCATGATACACTCATAGACTGATGCACCGGAAGAGAGTAACCTCTGAATTGCATGACAGTTATTTCTGCTTGATGACAATCAAACATGCTATTCCAAAGATCGAGTGGGCGATTGAGTGGGCGATTGAACTATTATATAACTCGGTGGAGACAGGAAGTCAGGAGTTGAAGTTCAGATGAGTTAGAGACAAGATGTGGTAGAGAAATCCAGCAGAAAGCTGAGCCCCCGGGCCTCCGGTTGAGCATCAAGCGAACGAGAACGACACACGGCTATGTCCGGAGGGGCTGGTGAAGTCAATATGTTGCAGTCTTTGTCCGTCTCAAACTCCCTCTCACACGCAAAGCTTACAATAAAGTGAGAGGTATATTTTTTTTTTGGAATAAGTCTTCGCTCGTCTTTATTATCGTGTCGTTATGATTCTTTCTGCATGAATCTGCATATGAAACTATAACAATAAGAGAAATCATGAAATCTGATGTCAAAATTCTGGATAAAAATCTTCAACTATCAGTGCAAAATCTTGATTTAGGTCGTCGGCAATTTACTTTCCAACAAGATAATGATCACAAACACACATACGTCTAAATCAGTGACTGCGTGGTTTCAGAAAAAGATGACAGCTCTGCCATAGCCTTCAATGAGTCCTGACTTAGAAAATTTCTGGCAAGAATTGAAAGTTTAAATAAATCATCAGTAACCAAAAAACCTTCAGGAATTAGAAATTGTAATCATTGAAGAATAGAAGAAAATCCCAGAAAAGATGTGTTCAAATCTAATCAAAAACTTTAGAAAACGATTTCAGCCGGTTATAAAGATGAAAGGCCACGTTATTGACTGTTAATATTGGGAAAATTGTCCAATTTTTTCAATTTTTCATACTGTACAAATAATTTTGTCTTTTCCTCTTTTGTTTATTTTGCTTCTCATTTATAGTAAATTGAACTTATTCTTCACAAAACTGACATTTATATTCTTTTTATTTTTATACTTAATAACACACAAAATGTCTGGCATCATAGGAGTTTTCAAATTTAAAAAAATGGGTCAAAATATTCAATATTCATGGTGAATGGGGTATAAGATGTTTAGGGTGTTTAGGGAAAGATTATGAAGTTGGTCACTTTTGCTTCTTATCCCCATTCTCTTCTTATATTCTTTTTGTTGGTTGACGGTGGTGGGGTACTTTTAAACTCAACTTTTATTCCCAAGTTTACAACAATTTTGTGGGTGGGGAGAATGTTCTTCCCGAACCAATAAAATAACCGGCCGCCTGGTAGAGATATATATAAAAGGATCTATATATAGAGATATATATAAAAGGATCTGTGCATGGAGTTTCTTTTTGGTGTCAGGAGGCCCATATATTCAGGCATGCGTAGATTGCACTTCTTGTCAGAATCTTCCCGGGAGATTGTTATTTTTATATTTATTTATTTGTGTTTTTTACGTTATTGTCTTATTTTTTTTTTTTTTTTTCATTTATTATTCAAGACCGCAGGTGTACGAATAATTTCCATGTAACTATATATATATATTTATATATATGAAAAAGGTATATATATATATATATATATATCAGTGTATATATTATATGTATAAGTATATGCAGTTTGGATGTTCGAGTCACTAATAATCTGTGTGATTATTTGTGGAAGACTTTGTTGTGGATCTGTGGTGGCGATGTTAACCGTGTAAACCCCACAGTTTTGTGGAGGGTGAAATTAAAATACAAGAAGTATAGATAACGTTGACAAAAAGAAATTTAATGACGATTTAACGGAAAGAATCGGAATATGCCGAACCGCCTAGCTAATCAAATTTAAGATTGATTAATTCAATCAATTTGTTGACTAAGTTACAAACAAGTGTAAACATGAATTTCTCGCAGCTAAGCGAAAATCTATAATGTGCAGAAATAGTGATCCAATTCTGCCAAGAAAAAAAACTTATTGGCAAAAGTTGCCGGGCATGTGAGCATCCTTGCCACCTAAAAAAAAATAGGGAAAAGTAGCACCAAATGCAGGACCTAGATTATTATTAAATTATTAGGTGAAAGTACAGAATAGTTATAAAACACCCCCCTCCCCATGGTAAGAATGGATTTTTAAATTAACTTGTTATTACTTCTGCACGGTGCAATAAGTGCATGAATACGAAAAAATTTATCTAACAAGACAAAAAAATGATACACGAACCAAAAAAAAAAAAAAAAAATAGATAAAATAAAAATTCAAACTATATTTTTATATTGAAAATTACCATACATTGACTGTTGATTTATTCTTTTTCTCCTGAAAAGGTTGGTAACATTATCCATTAAAAATTGTCTTTTTCTTTCTTTCTTTTTTTTTTTTTTTTTTTTTTTTTGGTCTTCATGCGTTTTGTCAACAAATTGGTTGACTTATTTTATCGTCTGTTTGCTTAAATTTCGTTACGGCATATTCTGATTCTTTCCGTTATCGGCACGGGAACACTCGAGAAAGTTCGGCTTTTTCGCGGTAACATAAATGCATCAGTACCGACAATTTTATATACGAACAACTAACAAAAAAAAAAGTCATAATAATACAAAGTAGGAAGAATGTCTGAATATAGTTCCTTAGATATTCGTGTATGTGTGGGTGTAACTGATACGTAAGTGTGGTGTTGTTTGAAAATATCTGTGTTCGTTGTTAAAATTAAGGGTTATAATAAAGCAGTCCTTACTTACGTTTAAGTGCTTGTATATATGTGTGCTCGAGAAACCAAAGTACCAAAAACAGTGGCGTGTGTGTCTGTATTTGTGAAACGATTTTGGTGTCCATGCAAAGTCTATAACATGGGAGTGTGGCAAAAATATCAATTTTCTTATAGCAATGAATGTATCTTTGATAGCTGTATGTTCTTCCATATTGGCTGTTGTCTCTATCTGTACGTGGCGAAATGACTGAGGCTGTGCAAGCGCGTAAAAGTGAAAGCTGTCCAGCTGGGAGTCACAACGTAAGAGAACGAAAGCGTTTAAAGGCGCAGACTATATAGGTAACCATGGCACGTGACCGTCTCGAAACGCAAGATTTATTTTTGTGCATGACAAAATCAAATTACGCAGGCTTAGTTGAAAGCACACGGCACGTAACTACTCTGTCCAATCAAGTTCCCGAAACTATCTAATTTACCGACATCCTACTACTTTTGTTTTGGGAACAAGTGAGTTTTGGATCCTTTTTTTTTTTTAGAATTTTTTCTGCTCCACGTGCTCATCGACGGTCATTTAAAAATATAAGATTGTAAATTCTATAGATCCTTTGGTACTATATAGGGATGTATCCAAGCGTCACAGATCGATAATTTGTAGAAGATCGTCAATATTTCTTTTACAGTGTCATCTGTTTTAGTCTTCCAAGTTCGGAATCGTCAATAAATTGTGTGAAGATTTTTGGTTCAAGCGTCGGAGTCTTATTAAAAATTAAAAGAAAGTGATATCTTTACGGCTATTTAATTATTCATTGTCTTCGTAGTGTTTTATTATTAATTAAAAAAAAGATATTACTGATAATTTTAAGATTATTTGTGTAATTAAGATGGTTTAATTATAATTTGTGTGATCCCGATGTTTAATTCATTTATCTTCTTACGTTCAGGTCACTGCGTTTTATGTGTGAAGGAGTTTTAATTCATATTTCCTTTTTATGAATATTTATGTGTTTATCGAAGATCAATGGTTACTCCAATCGGAAATCTTTGTTTCGAAAAAAAACGCAACATCATTTATACCGTCAGTGAACGGAATTTTTTACCGGAAGTGAACTCTGGTATCAACATAAAAGGGACCGTTAATTCAATAACGAAAACTTTTTTTTATTTAACAGTTTATTCCTTTAAATTTACATTAAGGAAGGCATGAAGCCTTAAAATTTTATGAGGGATGGGAAGGAAACGGTCATGTATTTCTATATATTCTAAGGGAACCTAGCTAGCCGCATTCGCCGACCTATTCAACAGTACAATATATAGACAGTTATCCATCACCAATCACGCTGCAAACACCAAAATACCACATTTGCTCTGTGAAAAGACCTACTTAAAAATCCCGAATGGAATGAATGATTTTATTCATAATATATGGTTTATTTACAAAAATTTTATATGATGGGGATGTGAGAAAAACCCCGAAAGATACAAAAAACAAAACAAAGGAAAAAATTGACCGTTTGGTTGCTCTCCCATCCCCCCGTTTACGAAGTGGAGGCCGACTATTTTCCGGTGTCCGAAAACTCCGAAAACAAGCCGGACCTACCCTAAGTGGGAGAGGGTTCCTAATCTAATGGGGCAAAAAAGATAGGGTTGGGCGCGGTATGGGTAGTTAATGGTAGGTAATATGGATTTTGTACACGTGAAATTCCAACATCTTCAGTAAAAGCGGGCTGGAGTAAGGGTTGAGGTGCAAAATAAAATATATAAATAATAGGGACGGGGAAGACCTTAGAGACTAACAACTAGATAACGAGGACGATGACTCACAACATACTGTTAACTAGTTTAGCACTTTTTTTTATTTAATGGACCAAATAACAATATCTGGACGCTGGGTCGTTAACATTATTTCTCTTGAAAATGCGAAATGATGTTCTAAATCGGTTGCGACGTGCCAGTCTGTGCAGCCATCGAGCAATGATGATCTGTGCTTATTTTTACGCGGAAGTTTCTTTAACGAAATGAATCGCTCTATTGGTGATATTATTTAGAGCTTTATTGGCAGTCTCACAACATATCTTCGCAGCCTCGGCAAAAATCTCAAGGACTTCGTTATGTCTCCACGTGTAGCTTCTCAGAGCATACTCGCATCCTGTGAGAATATGTTTGAAGCTGGCAGTTTTCCCACATGCCCTGCATCGGTCGGATGTAGTTAACCCCAAGCATGAAGGTTGACTGGTGTTGGTAAAACGTCGTAGACTGCCTTTATAATGAAAACTTAATTTTGGTGGTTCTATGTGTTTAAGGTCACCCCATGTGACAGCCCTGTCTTTTGCACTCTCCCATTTGGTCGATGTTTCCTTTGTCCAACAACTGTCGCAATACGCCTGACATCCTTGAGATGAGGAATTTCTTCCAAAATCATTTTCCTTTTGTTTGTGGATTCTTTGGACCACCAACACTGTGGATGAAAGGCCCAGGTCTTCTCTTCCATTTGTTACAGTGCCAATTATTTCTTTCATCTTAAGAGACGATTCTGCATTCTCTACTGCTATTTTCGCCTTCCATTTCCGACCGTTTATTACAGAAGGCTGAGCTTACTTCACAAGTGGGTCGTGAGAGTCACGTAGCATCTGGAAAAGTCGCGCTTTACCTAATTTACAATCCTGAACAAGTGAAAACGTCGGAAGTTTTATCTTCGTTGATGATCTGTATAGTGCCACATTTGTTAAGTAGTTAGGTACTCCCAACCATCTTTTCGTATATTTACTGATTAAACACTCCATTGTTTCAACTTTTGTAATTGATGCCGCATATAATTGCATTGACCATGATGATTTAGGAAATGATCCAAAATAAACTTTATCTTTATTAAGGAGGTCACATTTATCAATGGAGCGTAATCCATCTTTTAACAGTTTGCTTAGGTCTTGCCAACGATGTCGATTAGTAAGTGGTAAGGAGTAGCAGCGACCGAGATTCTTAACGCTTTTTCCGCGGATTGAGAGTATTTCGTTCCCATCAATGGAGAAATTTTTATCTCTCTGCAGTTTCCTTTAATTATTGATAAACTGCGGCACTTTGAAGGCTTTATTTTCATAGCAGCCCATTTGAAGAGCTCCTGTAGGCGGGTCACCAGTTGTTCCATGTGTGATCTGGATTCTACAACTAAAGTTACATCATCCATAAAAGCCTTCATAGATGGACCGGTTATTTGATTGGTGTTGACATCGACACTACGTAATATCATTTCCATTACCAATACGAAAAGTAGTGGAGAGATAACACAACCCATCATGATGCCAATATTCAACTTTTGCCAGTTAGTTGAATATTTATTATTAGAAAACCTCACATAAGTACGTTTAAAGTACGTTGATATGAGGTTTTTAATATCCTTCGGAATTCAAAAGAACTCCATTGCTTTCTCAAGTAGTTGGTGTCTTACTGAGCCATATGCGTTTTCTCGATCTCACCAAATGACGTGAAGTTCAGTCGATTTAATATTTTGGACCGTTTTTATTCGGTCCCACAACATAGTGGTATTTCAATACAACCTGGAAAGCTGGGAATTCCTGCCTTTTGGATTTATGTATTGACTTACCTATTGTTTATCACGAATCTCGTCATCCTCTTCACAATGACACCGAAAAAGATCTTACCTTCTTCGTTGAGTAAGGAAATTGGTCGAAACTGACCTAGTTTTCTGGAGTTTTTTTTTTTTTGCATGAAGATTCCATCTAGTAATCTCCAACTCTCTGCAATAAATTTCTTTATACGAGCTTCTCATAAAAGCTTCCAAAGGAGTGCTAGTATTTTAGGACATCTTTTGTAAAGCTTATATGAAATGCCGCTAATTCCCGGCGAGCTCTTGGATCTAGCTTTTTTGACAGTCTTTTGTTTCACCTAGTTTCAAAGGGGAATTGTCAATTTTTTTCTTCTAGGGAATGTGGACGATTGGGTTCGCTAAGGCGGCCTAATGGAATGTCAGAGAGTGGGTCAGTATTTTTTTCCGAAGGTACGCTTCCAACTCCTCTTTCAGTATACTGAGGACCCCATTTTTCTCCCCCACCCCGAACAATTTCTTGGTAAATTTAAAAGTTGTTTTTTTTTTCAAAATTGCGCCCAGCCTTTCGTTTCTCTTGTCATCGCTTCCTTGTTTTTTCTGCTCTAGCAATGACAAGGATCCTTTCCTTCAGTTCGGACAATTGTTTCTTTACAGACTCCCGGTCATCTGGCGTTTCCCTAAGTCGCTTCATAAGAAGTCTTTGCTCTACTCTAAGCCGGTCTTTCTCTCTCTGTCTTCTATTGGCTGTTCGTATGATTTTCCCTTTTTGGACATTTGCAGCTCCAAAATAACCAAAGTACATAATTTTAGTGAAAGAATACAATTTCACTCCTTTAGATCCCTTCAGGCTGTTTCGAAGAATAAAGAACAACTGTGGGGATTTAGGAATGAACAATAAAACTCCCAACCGGATGTTGACTCGTCGGCTGCCACATACAAAATGTATAAACGCGTCGCCACGCATAAGGCTCCACGCATCCATCCGGTTAAAATCAGAAAAAAGAAAAATAATAAAATGTAAAGTAGCCAATGGAAAGCGGTCGCGCCAAAATTAGAAGGATTTTGGAGTGGCGAATTTGGAGCCAGTAGAGAGAGATAAATACTCAGGTTTTCTGTGAACCGGGACTTCTCCCTTTTCAGGTAGTGACGCCGAACCGACAACACCGATTTTGCTGTCTGGTGTTTTGGGCACCACGCTTACGTCTTGGGACGTAGCGTTGGTTAGTCCATTCACCAAGTAAATAAAGGAAAGTATGGAAGAAATGTTTTCGTCTCTTATCTGTTTCTATCTTTTCTTTTTGTACGTTTCTTTTGTGACTTTCTTTGGACAAGGCATTGCGCCGGCCAGTCAACGTGGGGTAAAATAATATAACCAAAATATGGAGTCAGATATCGTACGGCAACACAACCTTGCCCTTAGCCCCTGACCTCCTAAAAAGCCTTCGAATCCCACACAACTCTTCATCGAGTACCTTCCGTCTACGGTCATTTGCTTAAGGCCAATTAACGCGAATTGCATTTCTTTTCACACTGGGTGTGTTGGGTCGACAAACAAAGTGACCCTGGGTATTGTGGTAGTTCTCCTGACTCTGGATTCCTTCCATCGATTTATTTATCTCTGATTGAGATTTACATCGTTGTCGGCTTAGGCATCCCATTTTGGTGCGGTAAATTCACATTCCCTTGATGCTTGCAAAACTGCGTCTGCAACAGCATTGTATATCCGTGGAAGGTCCATGTTCGTTACCGGAATTAGTCAGTTTGATGATCTCATTCTCCACCCCCCCACTTTCGGGTCATCACGAGGGCATGTCTCTTTCTTTTGTGAGGTAGTGGTAAGATTGTTGTGTCGCAGACCAAGTAGTATGAATCGTAACAGAATTACATGGTCTGCACAGTGTGATTTGGGCTACTAAACCTTCGTCACTCCAACTGTCATTAGTCTTCCGTAGTGTCATCCGATCTTTCTCGGAAGTATCATAGGTATCATACAATGACTGATGTTTAAACAGCAGCATTACTTCTAACAAAGCTTTCATCAGATGATGACTCTGGGTTCAGACATGATTTCGGGGCCGAAGCATCATTACCACTAACCCAGAGCGACCCAGCAATAACCCATGATACCACCAGACTTTGTTGGATTGTCGTTACTCTGTGGGATTGCCATAACCACGCTGATGCAGTTAGAGCCTTATCTTGGATATTTTTTATGTATTTCCTCTTGTCTAATGGAGAAAGTCCAAGATTAGTCTTGAATATATATATATATATATATATATATATATATATGTATATATATATATATACCAATTATATATATATATATATATATATACTGTGATATACAGCTATTGTTATACATTTATACATATATATGTATTTATATTCTGGTCAATATAGATATAGATATATTTGTATGTATATACTGTTGCATACACACGAACACACACACACACACACGCGCACACACAAACACTCACTTATATATATATATATACTCTTTTTTATATACATATATATACGGTGTATACAATATATATAATCTCGTATATATGTCAGATACCTCTATTTCAATATCAAACAGAGGGGCTTTTAGCTTTGGGAGAATATCTCAAGAAAAAATAACACACAACCCTCTCTCGGAAGTAATAAAAACACTAAGACAATTCATGGGCATTGCTTCATTTCGTGTGCGATTTGAAAGCCGCACAGATGAACGTCGTTCAATGTTGTCTAATTTAGAAACTTTTACTTTACAAGTTTTAACTGGGCCATGATGCCACAAAACAACCAAAAACATCTTTCTGTGTAAAATGTGAAGGATGGTTCCAGAAATTACGTTCGTGTTATATGAACTATGATAATCAGACGATATCACGTTGGCCTAAAACCTCTGAAAGCATCCACGGCAACCAAATTGTACCTCTCATTAAGAAATTTTGCAAAACTTTTGATTTGCTCTATTTTGCTGATGCTAATTTGATATTGTTTTTGCCAGTCTTATTACTCATTTTATTTATTTTTTTTTTTTTCTGTTTTTTTGTTTTTTATAGATGGATCCTGACAAAATCCAGAATGATTTATACGATGTATCTCCAGATGATTCTCGCGATATTTATGTTGGCTATTCTGATAAAGACTTAGATTTTGTCCTTAAAATTGTTTCCTGGATTGAAAATGAAGGTCTCAGCTGCTATGTAAAAGACCGGGATGAACTAAGTGGTTATATGCTGGAAAACCTGTGCATAGAAAGTCGGAAGAGTCATCTGGTCCTTATCATTTACACGGAACATTCTCTGAAAGATTTCTTAATGAAGTTTCTCATAATCCAATCATTACATGAAACTTTAGCTTTTGGAAAACTCTCCCTTAAACTTTTACTCCATAATATTGAAAAGGAAAACTTACCAAAAGAAGTTTTGTTTGTGCCACATGTATTTACTAGTGAAAAGAATTATTTCGATAAATTGATTGAAAAACTTAGAGGTAAGTTTTTTGGGTTGATTTTAATTTTTTATTTATTTGTACTACAATTCTTGGTGTCATATAAATGAAACTTATCACTTCCATGTTTGGCTCCATTTAGAATACATTCATTGAAATCCCTGCAGAAGTATACTCTTCCTCCTATAAAAAGAAGTAGTGGGAGGACCTGGGTATGACACTAACCTGCATCTGATGGCGAAGTTAAAGTTCTGGATATCTGGTGTATGTGGAGTATCCCTTCATTGTCATTACTCCCATGTCCACTCTGACCTGGAGTAATTATACCTCTTAGGGTTTTGTCTATGGGACAAATAGATCTGTTAAAATTATTCATATTTGATAGAACCATGGGAAACTTCTAAGAAACAACTACACAAAAAATGTAAATATAAACATATGATGAATATGATCCCCCTAACCTCTATGGGCTAGTCAGCTTGGGCTGCAGAATACATCGACTACATCTCTGCAGAAGGGTAAGACTCCCCCAACAAATGTCCTGGATATGACACTAAACAATCTGACGGCAAGGTTTCAGTAATGCTGGAGCTTTGGGAAATGCAGAGTACCCCTTCATTGCCATTGCTCACACGTCCACTCTGACCCGGAGTGGTAGTACCTCATAGGGTCCTATCTATGGTTCAAATAGAACTATATGGCATTTAAACTGTGTACTTATGCTTAACTAAATTCTTTGAAATAAAACTGTTTGATCATTCAACTGTGTGTCAACGAATGACTGATATTTAATTGAATTATTAATGATACATAGCAATACTTGAAAGCATTAAAGTGTGTGCAAAAAGATGATTTATAGTCAATAGAATTATTTGTATCAGAGAGAAATAAGTGAAACCATTTAACTGTGTGCAAAAATAATGAGCTCAGGCTCATTTAGAAATGTTATCTACAAAACATGTTTAGAAATCAAATATTCAATATATGATTAATAAAAAGGATTTTGCATTAAATAACCAACAATAGTTGATATGCCACAAAACCAAACCAAACCAAACCTTTAGGCATAAAATAACCCTAGACGAGTTGACATGACATCAAAATGTATCTGTGAATCAAACACTTATTCTAAGGTTTAAGAATGACCAGCAAAATTTCTTCTTTTTCACTTATTGAACCCTTAAACAAAAATTAATATTTGGTACACAATTAAATTTATCCAGCTGATAAAGAGAATGCAAATGTATGTTTCTACTAAACTATAAACTTTTACTTTGATATAGTTGACCTGAGGAGCCAAAACCCAACCAAGCAAAAAAGAAAAACATTCTTGCTCCGACTCAAGGATCGAAATGTTTTCAGCATTTCCCTTCATTCTTCTTACTTCATTTTCATTTTCCATAGTGTTGCCATGGTGACAAAACCTATAATAAAAAAAGGCAGGAAAACTTAACTTTCCTTTCTCACAACATAGCTAAGTATTTCCATGTATGTCTCTGTTTTTCTGGGTGATGTCTGTTCCAGTTGACCTTAACACATTGAAAACTATACATATACACTATGCTCAACTACACACTATGTTCAACTACGCACTATGCTCAACAACACACTATGTTCAACTATGCACTATGCTCAACTACACACTATGTTCAAGTACGCACTATGTTCAAGTACGCACTATGCTCAACTACACACTATGTTCAAGTACGTACTATGCTCAAATACACACTATGTTCAAGTACGCACTATGCTCAACTTCACACTATGCTCAACAACACACAATGCTCAAATACGCACTATGCTCGACTACACACTATGCTCAAATACGCACTATGCTCAACTTCACACTATGCTCAACTACGCACTATTCTAAACTACGCACTATGTTCAAGTACGCACTATGCTCAACTTCACACTATGTTCAACTTCACATTATGCTCAACAACACACAATGCTCAACTACACACTATGCTCAACTACGCACTATGCTCAACTTCACACTATGCTCAACTATGCACTATGCTAAACTACACACTATGTTCAAGTACGCACTATGCTCAACAACCCACTATGTTCAACTACACACTATGGTCAACTACACACTATGTTCAACTACGCACTATGCTCAACTACGCACTATGTTCAACTACACACTATGTTCAACAACGCATTATGCTCAACTACCCACTATGTTCAACTACGCACTATGTTCAACTACGCACTATGCTCAACAACCCACTATGTTCAACTATACACTATGCTCAACTACGCACTATGCTCAACTACACACTATGTTCAACTACGCACTATGTTCAACTACACACTTTTTTTAACTACGCACTATGCTCAACTACACACTATGTTCAAGTACGCACTATGTTCAACTACGCACTATGTTCAACTACGCACTATGCTCAACTACACACTATGTTCAACTACGCATTATGTTCAACTACACACTATGTTCAACTACGCACTATGCCCAACTACACACTATGCTCAACTACGCACTATGTTCAACTACGCACTATGTTCAACTATGCACTATGCTCAACAACCCACTATGTTCAACTACGCACGATGTTCAACTACGCACTATGCTCAACAACACACTATGTTCAACTACGCACTATGTTCAAGTACGCACTATGCTCAACTAAACACTATGTTCAATTATGCACTATGCTTAACTTCACACTATGCTCAACAACACACAATGCTCAAATACGCACGATGCTCAACTACACACTATGCTCAAATACGCACTATGCTCAACTTCACACTATGCTCAACTACGCACTATGCTAAACTACACACTATGTTCAAGTACGCACTATGCTCAACAACCCACTATGTTCAACTACACACTATACTCAACTTCACACTATGCTCAACAACACACAATGCTCAACTACACACTATGCTAAACTTCACACTATGCTCAACTATGCACTATGCTCAACTATGCACTATGCTCAACTACACACAATGTTCAACTACGCGCTATGCTCAACAACCCACTATGTTCAACTACACACTATGCTCAACTAAGCACTATGCTCAACTACACACTATGTTCAACTACGCACTATGTTCAACTACACACTATGTTCAACTACACACTATGTTCAACTACCCACTATGTTCAACTACGCACTATGTTCAACTACGCACTATGCTCAACAACCCACTATGTTCAACTACACACTATGCTCAACTACGCACTATGCTCAACTACACACTATGTTCAACAACGCACTATGCTCAACTACGCACTATGTTCAACTACACACTATGTTCAACTACGCACTATGCTCAACTACCCACTACGTTCAACTACGCACTATGTTCAACTACGCACTATGCTCAACAACCCACTATGTTCAACTACACACTATGCTCAACTACGCACTATGCTCAACTACACACTATGTTCAACTACGCACTATGTTCAACTTTGCACTATGTTCAACTACACACTATGTTCAACTACGCACTATGCTCAACTACCCACTATGTTCAACTACGCACTATGTTCAACTACGCACTATGTTCAACTACGCACTATGCTCAACAACCCACTATGTTCAGCTACACACTATGCTCAACTACGCACTATGCTCAACTACACACTATGTTCAACTACGCACTATGCTCAACTACGCACTATGTTCAACTACGCACTATGTTCAACTACGCACTATGCTCAACTACCCACTATGTTCAACTACGCACTATGTTCAACTACGCACTATGCTCAACAACCCACTATGTTCAACTACACACTATGCTCAACTACGCACTATGCTCAACTACACACTATGTTCAACAACGCACTATGCTCAACTACGCACTATGTTCAACTACACACTATGTTCAACTACGCAATATGTTCAACTACGCACTATGTTCAACTACGCACTATGCTCAACAACCCACTATGTTCAACTACACACTATGTTCAACTACGCACTATGCTCAACTACACACTATGTTCAACTACGCACTATGTTCAACTACACACTTTTTTTAACTATGCACTATGCTCAACTACACACTATGTTCAAGTACGCACTATGTTCAACTACGCACTATGCTCAACTACACACTATGTTCAACTACGCACTATGTTCAACTACACACTATGTTCAACTACGCACTATCCTCAACTACACACTATGTTCAATTACGCATTATGTTCAACTACGCACTATGTTCAACTACACACTATGTTCAACTACACACTATGTTCAACTACACACTATGCCCAACTACACACTAAGCTCAACTACTCACTATGTTCAACTACGCACTATGTTCAACTATGCACTATGCTCAACAACCCACTATGTTCAACTACACACTATGCTCAACTACGCACTATGCTCAACTACACACTATGTTCAACTACGCACTATGTTCAACTTTGCACTATGTTCAACTACACACTATGTTCAACTACGCACTATGCTCAACTACCCACTATGTTCAACTACGCACTATGTTCAACTACGCACTATGCTCAACTACGCACTATGTTCAACTACGCACTATGTTCAACTACGCACTATGCTCAACTACCCACTATGTTCAACTACGCACTATGTTCAACTACGCACTATGCTCAACAACCCACTATGTTCAACTACACACTATGCTCAACTACGCACTATGCTCAACTACACACTATGTTCAACAACGCACTATGCTCAACTACGCACTATGTTCAACTACACACTATGTTCAACTACGCACTATGTTCAACTACGCACTATGTTCAACAACCCACTATGTTCAACTACACACTATGCTCAACTACGCACTATGTTCAACTACACACTATGTTCAACTACGCACTATGTTCAACTACACACTTTTTTTAACTATGCACTATGCTCAACTACACACTATGTTCAAGTACGCACTATGTTCAACTACGCACTATGCTCAACTACACACTATGTTCAACTACGCACTATGTTCAACTACACACTATGTTCAACTACGCACTATCCTCAACTACACACTATGTTCAATTACGCATTATGTTCAACTACGCACTATGTTCAACTACACACTATGTTCAACTACACACTATGCCCAACTACACACTAAGCTCAACTACTCACTATGTTCAACTACGCACTATGTTCAACTATGCACTATGCTCAACAACCCACTATGTTCAACTATGCACTATGCTCAACTACGCACTATGCTCAACAACCCACTATGTTCAACTACACACTATGTTCAACTACGCACTATGTTCAACTATGCACTATGCTCAACAACCCACTATGTTCAACTACACACTATGTTCAACTAAGCACTATGCTCAACAACACACTATGTTCAACTATGCACTATGCTCAACTACACACTATGTTCAACTACGCACTATGTTCAAATACGCACTATGCTCAACAACACACTATGTTCAAGTACGCACTATGCTCAACTAAACACTATGTTCAAGTACGCACTATGCTCAACTTCACACTATGCTCAACTACGCACTATGCTCAACTTCACACTATGCTCAACTACGCACTATGCTAAACTACACACTATGTTCAAGTAGGCACTATGCTCAACTACAGACTATGCTCAACTTCACACTATGCTCAACTTCACACTATGCTCAACTTCACACTATGCTCAACAACACACAATGCTCAACTACACACTATGCTCAACTTCACACTATACTCAACTATGCACTATGCTCAACTACACACTATGTTCAACTACACACTATGCTCAACTATACACACTATGTTCAACTACGCACTATGTTCAACTACTCACTATGTTCAACTACGCACTATGCTCAACAAGCCACTATGTTCAACTACACACTATGCTCAACTACGCACTATGTTCAACTACACACTATGTTCAACTACGCACTATGCTCAACTACACACTATGTTCAACTACGCACTATGCTCAACTACACACTATGCTCAACTACACACTATGTTCAACTATGCACTATGCTCAACTACACACTTTTTTTAACTACGCACTATGCTCAACTACGCACTATGTTCAGCTACGCACTGTGTTCAACTACGCACTATGTTCAACTACACACTATGTTCAACTACACACTATGTTCAACTACGCACTATGTTCAACTACGCACTATACTCAACTACACACTATGTTCAACTATGCACTATGCTCAACTACACACTATGTTCAACTACGCACTATGCTCAACTACACACTATGTTCAACTACACACTATGTTCAACTATGCACTATGCTCAACTACGCACTATGTTCAACTACGCACTATGCTCAACTACGCGCTATGCTCAACTACGCACACATTGCTCAACTACACACTATGCATTACACACTACTCATCACAAGATAAATGCTTTCACATATAATTCCAAACACACAACCAACAACAAAAGGAACTTTTTCAAAATGTTAACATTGGTTTTTCATAGGACGAAAACACGGTTACCTTTTCGTTAAAGTTTCCTTTGATTGTGTTAATAATAGAACTATTAGTGAAAGTCTTTGTGTATGGGAAGAGACACTGTCTTTGCAGACGACTGGAAATTAACATTTCTTCTTTTTCTTGATGTACCCAGATGTTCACTATGGCAATGGATTGTTTATCTCCTATCAGGGGCTTAGAAAAGTAATAGAACAGAAAAAAGAGGTAATCCCATAACACTCACATTACCAGATTTATTTTTGATTCTTTTCTTTACAGCTCCTAAAATCAATATGGATAATTTATTACCTGTTGGAAATGTGTCTTCCGGGTTAGTGTGGAGTTTTTATTACGGTTATTTGAAGATAATTCTGCCTGGTAGGTAAAAACTATTTTCTAACTCTTGATATAACAAATCATTACAATGTTCTACTTTGAATAATACATGTTTAATCTCTATTATTATTAAAGGGTATCTTTTCAGCTACATGGTTTGCTCCAAAAAGTGAGTACATACTACACTTGATAGAAGAGCTGGCCCAAGGTATAATCTATAGAACCAGTTAATAGATAGATAGTTTCTAGTCCAGGATAATGCACCCATTCACATTGCTCAAATTGCAGTTGCTGAAGTATTTTATTGTGTCTTTGAATTGTTACCCCATTCCCTTTACCCACCAGACCTAAGCTCCATCTGACTCTGACTCAAATCCTACCATTATGTTTGCTATTTTGGTAACAATGATCAGGTCATATGTGCTGCAAAGGAGTTTCTGGGGGGGGGGGACCAGAGTGCATCCTTCTTCTGTGATGGCATTGAAATACTTGAGCATCATTGGACCAAGTGTATTGATATTAAGAGGAACCATATTGAAAAATAGTGAAAAACTGTCTTGTTTCTCCATCTGAGTAAGGCTTAGAACTTTTTGAACGACACTCATATATTTACTATTCACAGACTTTCTTTTAAGTGAATGATGGATAGCTTTAAATAAAGATGTTTCTACCCTGGAGTGAAAATTGAATGCATTTTGTGCTTGATTTTATTTTATTCATGATTTTAGGAGCTCCGTTACAAGCTATCTGTAGAGATAAAGAAAAAGAAAACAAAGAAAATAATATAAAATAAATTTTTAAAAATGTAGCAGTTTCCAGAAGCCTTAGACAGAAGCAAAATCCACGGATGTCTAAAAGATAGACTTACTGGGACCAAAGAAAAATCTGTTCTCACTTCAGCCTTCACCACTAGTATTGAAAGGACCCTTTTTCTCTCGGCTGTTAGCAGCAGTGAATGCATGTGCTGATTGGCTCCTATGGCCTGATACTTAACCATATCTGTTGCAGTGGTGTAATGGTTATTGTCGTAGGAAACGAACACGGCGACACGAGTTCAAATTCTGGATGAGACATTGCATTTCACATAGCACTAATACCCTTGGGAAAGGTATGAATCCAATTATTCTCCCTCTAGCTATGGGTAAATAGTAGTACAGACTAGGTTCTTCAGCCTTGATGAGGCAACTAGTCTAGGAAAAGGAAAACTCTGAATTCAAACCTGTTAGACTCCATTTAAAAATTGACCTTGTGTCATATCCTACCCGAGCAGAGGGGTTGGTAAATATGCTTAACCATATCTGTTGCTAGTGAGCCACCACTGCTGAACATATCTTACTGAAAACACCAGTCGCAGTCTTTGCTGAACACATCTACTAGACTCAGGAAAGACCTTCAAACCCACAACTCATTAAAATGACTCTCCTGTTAGTAGCTATCTCAACTAACACACCTCACTAAAAACACCTACTAGATGTAACCATAAACTTTAAACTTTTACCACCGAAAAGGACAAATACATTTCAATGCCTTGTCTGAAAAATGTGACATATTTCTACTGGTTCATGAAAACTTTCCTTGCCACAGAATTGTCATTAAAACACCAAAATAAAGTTAGAATTTAAAAGATATGAGGATCATTAAATAAGTTTCCAGACTTTTTTGAATTGGCACTTTTATTGATAGTACACACATGAAACTCTAGTCCACTTCAAAGTAATCTCCTCCGGCTGCAATGCACTAGTTGTACCGTTCCAACAACTTCTCTTGTGTGAACGTGTCAATGACTTTCGTCACAGCCTCTTTCATCTCCTCAGTTGTCTTATAACAACAGCCTGTGAGTTTAGGGAATAACCAAAAGTCACAGGGAGCAAGGTTTCGACTATAGGGAGGGTGAGGAACTGTTTTGTTGCCCATCTTGTTTAAATAGTCTGTGACAAGGATGGAGTTGAGGACTGATGCATTGTCCTGCTGGAAATGCCACTGACCCGATTTGAAGAGTGCTGGCCTCTTCCGATGAAATCTCTTCCTGAACTCCCTTAAAACCTCAACATAGTAACCCTGACCCTTTGGCCAATGAACTCTGGTGTATTGAATTCCTTACTCCTCCCATACCTCTCATCATCCCTCACAGACCCCGTGCCTTCCCTGAATCTCTTATGCCACTCAAAAACTGATGCTCAATTCATGCAAGATGCTCCAAAAGCAACCTTAAGCATTCCATACGTTTCTGTGGCATTTTTTCCAAGTTTAAAAGAATTTTATGGCATATTGTTCTTCTAAAGTGTCCTCACGTCCAGACTGAATTTTTGAAATTCACCAGCTGTGACAATCAGGCTTTAGAAGGGTGTATTCCAATTGCTGCTGTAGCTGTTCATTTGAACTTGAAATCATAAAAATCAGTCAGTCATCTCATAAGATGTATAACAATAACATACTGAATTTTCAAAAAAAGCCTGGAAACTTATTGAAGGCACCACGTATCTTCATCTCTTTCCTTTCTGCCTTCCTTCTCTAAATTCTTTTGCAACGTTCCACTGACAAAAAATCCGACATGTAAAATTGAATAAGAAAAGCAAAAAGTCTTAAAACTCAAAATCAATAACCAACAATCAGCCACAATGACAACCAATGAAGCAAATGAAACTAATAACCTACAAATCTTCTATTCCCCATAATGGTAACCCTTGAATGTGAAATAGACATGTGATATATAACATGCCAACATAAAAAAAACAACACAAATTTTTAACACTCCATATATCTTAGTGTTCAAAGGATTGAAATAGTCCATTTTAGTTTCCTTTCAGATGCAATTATCTCAAAGTAAAAAACTTTTAAATGTTAACAAAAACAGTCAAATCTTGGTATGCCTGACAAAAGGTATTCACTTAAAACTTTTTATTATTTATCATATTTACCAACCCCTCCGCTTGGGCAAGATATGACACTAGGTCATCGTTTAAGCGGAGTTTAACAGGTTTGAATTCAGAGTTTTCCTTCTCCTAGACTAGTTGCCTCACCAAGGCTGAAGAACTTTTTATTATTTATGATTGTTTTGATATCCAATTTGTCAGATATAAAACTTGACAGTATAAGTTGTCGTTAGATTTTACTTTGTCTCAAATTGCAAATATAACTTATAATATTTAATATCATAAGATTATTTTTTTGTCTTGTGGCATGAGTAAGCATTGTTCTGAATTCTTGTAATATGATGGTCAGCTGAAAAGTTCATAGATTAACCAAGATAATCTCATAGGATGTGACCAGATGAAGCTCATTTTCCAACATCGTCCTCTTCTTGGTCCACACTCTTCTTTCATCAGTGTTGCAGTGCATGGATCCTATTGGTCAAGAAAAGTCAACAACAGATATGGCGTCATTTGAACTTTTCAGCCTACTTTTGTATTAATAATTCTATAAAATAAATATCAGTGTTTTCATTGTGTTTCCTATTGACATCTTTTATTCTGCTAAGCAACTGTTGAATACCTATAATTTGTGTCTTATTTTTAGAATATTTGGTGTATTTGAATTTATATGCTATAAATCAAAAAATTGTCAGCCATTGATGATAATAGAGGAAGTTGATATGATTGATACTGCACACTTGTAATACTGATTAGAATGAAATATTCAATTAATATTGATCACTGGTCATTGAAATCATTGATTTATGTTTTATGCCAAACAGCTAAAAAATTGCTTTGTGTCTTTTTATAAAGGATTGATTTTGGAACAAAGAATAAAAAAGTGGCTACTATGTTGAGATTTTAAGGGAGTTCCGGAAGAGATTCCGTCGGAAGAGGCTAGCACTTTTCAAATCAGCTCAGTGGCATTTACACTTGGACAATGCACCTGTCCTCAACTCCATCCTTGTCACAGACTATTTGACCAAGATGGGCATCAAGTCAGTTTCTCAGCCTCCCTATAGTCCAGACTTTGCTCCCTGTGACTTTCGCTTATTCCCTAAGCTCAGAGGCTGTCGTTATGAGACAATTGAGGAGATGAAAGAGGCTGTGGCGAAGGTCATTGATACGCTCACACAAGAGGACTTCCATAGGGGCTTCCAGTAGTTGTTGGAATGGTACAACAAGTGCATTGCAGCCGGAGGAGATTACTTTGAAGGGGACTAGAGTTTCATGTGTGTACTATCAATAAAAGTACCCATACGAAAAAAAGTCTGTAAACTTATTTAATCATCCTCGTACCTTCCAAAAAATTCCAAACCAAAATCAAACATTCACATCAATGGCTTTGAAAATTTTCATGAAACAAGTCTGGGAAAGAAAATTTTGAAATGTTGCCTTAAATTCAAACAATTATTCCCTTCTAAGCTTTTCAGCATCTGGAGAAGGAAAAAAATTCTCAAAAATACATTACTAGTCAAAAATACAATAGTTAAAACAAAATGTCCAACCAGAAAAAAAAAGGCTTACATCTGAAAGCATGTCAAAAAAAAGTTTTAAAAAAATGTTCATGTTTATGACAGATCTATTTTTAGGAAATGTCTCTTTCTCTTCTTTCTCTTCCTTATACAAGATGCATGGTCTGCATGGTTAGAAACTGTCTCTTTCTCTTTTATTTTTTTCTTTCCTTATTTTCCAATTCAAAAAATCTTTCTTTCTTTCAATGCTGAGTTTCCTTGTTGTTGCTTTGGGGGGGGATTTTTTCAATTCTCTTTTCTTATCACTGCAATAATTTTCATATCCACACACACACACACACACACACACACACACACACACACACACACACACACACACACACACACACAAATCTTTTCCAAGTTCATTGATTCCATTTTTTTTCAACTGCCTGTCGGTCTATTTCCTTTCTTTTTTTTAATAGTTAACAAGGGTACTCTATTTATTTATTTATTTCTCCCTCAAGCATGATTCCTGCACATACCACAAGATATGTCAAGATTATGCAGACATACTCCCTAAATCTCTCATCCTCCGTTTCAAAATATCCTCTTCAACATATAAACACGTGGGTGCGAAGGATTACAATTTCAACTTACACAATTGTCTGGTCTTTTACCAACACCCCAAAAATTCTCAACCCCATTCTAAGGGGAGCCTCACCAAATGCTAGCTGGTGACCAGTACCTCAAAATTCTTGACCCCACTCTATGGGAATACCTCCACAAAACCTAGTATGGCTTCTATCCAAAAATGTTGATCCCCTCACAGAGAGACTTCAAAACCACTTCTGAATTCCAACAAGTTGTCAATCTCAAACC
Source organism: Sepioteuthis lessoniana (assembly GCA_963585895.1). Taxonomy (NCBI): domain Eukaryota; kingdom Metazoa; phylum Mollusca; class Cephalopoda; order Myopsida; family Loliginidae; genus Sepioteuthis; species Sepioteuthis lessoniana. The sequence goes on from OY757912.1 coordinate 4,623,712, forward strand.
TTGTCCCACTCATCTAACAATGGATCCAAAGGTATATGAGAATTCTCCTCAAGAATATATCACAGTTTCCCAGATCTTCTGGAGCCTGAGATAAAAAAAAAACACAGGCAAAAACAAATCTCAATCAAATTACTACATGTTACAATTAGTATTTCTGAATTACTACAAAATTTCTTTCATAAAAATTTTGTTTACTATCAAAGTCCATTCATGAAAAGTCAAAATTCCACATGTCCTACAAATTTGAAGCTTTGTTATAAAATTCATATTTTTTTTTGCTATAATCACAGAAACAATATTTTCTGCTTTGGTCACATGATCTCTTTTTTTGCTCTTCCTTCCACTTTTCCTCCTATTTTTCTGTTAGCAGTTTTCAGTATCAACTCATATGTAAAATATACTGGACTTTATCACTGATTTCCAATTTTCTTTTTTAATCATTTAAATTCTATTGGACATGACTCTTAAAACATTGAAAGACAAATAAAACTAAAATTTTTTCATCATTAGCTCAATTTTATCAACACGAACTTATTAAACTTTAAAGATACACAGAAGGAAATTCTTTTTTTAGAATGAGATAGCAGTGATTCTTTTTTTTTTTTTATTTTCTTTCCAGCTTTTTCATTTCCAATTTTCTTGATGTATTTGAATTCTTCCTTTTCCTGTCTTTGTCTCTACTTTTTTTCTTTTCATATTTTGTTCTTCATTCATTTTCCATTTGTTCTTCCTCTTTTTCTTTATTGGTTAACTTCTTCATCAGCCACTTCCTTGATCATTCAGGTTCAAAATCATACCATGCGGGCATGAACTGGTCTTCAGCACTAATAATAATATAATGTGTAGCCATAAGGAATGAAGGGATGACACTTTCTTTTTACAAAAATGCATGTCTTTATTTCTCTAAAAAAAAGTCGAATCTTCTGTATTGTGTGAGAAAGAGATGGACAGAGACAAACGGAAACAGAGGGAGATGACGATATACTTCCATATTGACCCATAACTTTTTCTCTTGACCATACTACACTGTGTTAGCTTCAAGATTCCACTTAACACTTCTGCTTCTCAGCTGAGGAGTACTCAACCAGAAGCCCTCTGTGGGATGCTGCCCAGCAGGGTGCCCAGCCACTCGCTAGCACTCCTGTGACTGATCACTCTCTTTTGGCCACAAGCCGAGACTGACTCAAGACTAATCATGTCCATATCTCATGTGGGCATCTCCATATATCATTTCATAATGCCCACCATTTCTGTTCAACTATAGAAGCAGTCAAGTGGTTGAATACAGGTGCGTCCTGTGCAGAGAATCTCTGATTAATGGCTTAGTCAAGGGTCGAAATGCAACATTCTTACAAACTCACCTCATGCCTTAGCTTTCTACAACATTTTATTGTTTCTTATAAACTCATCTAACCCCTTAGCTTTCTACAACTTTTTATTTGGGGGTATCCTCATGGCGTAATGGTTAAAGTGCTGGACTGCACCATCTTAGTAAGCGAGTTCATACTCCAGTCATGCTATTACATTCACTTTCGGACAAATACCCTTGGGAAAGGTATGAACCCCCTTATACTCCCAGCTATGGATTAAATAGTACCACTATTGTTCTTCAAGAAGGATGGATTTGGCATTAAAAACCCAAGAAGGTTGATATTCCATTAAATAACAAAACAAACGAAAAAATTTCTTGTTTTTTACTGACTAATATGACCCCCTAGCTTTGTACAGTTTTTTTCTTATTTCTTTTACAATTACTTGACCCCCTAGCTTTCTACAAATTTTTCTTTCTTACAAACTCACCTGACTTGTAGCTTTCTATAAATTTTTCTTGTTTTCTTACAGATTCATTTTACCCACTAGCTTTCTTTAACTTATTTCTTATAAACTCATTTGACCCCTAACGTTGTACAACTTTTTCTTATTTCTCACTGACTCACTAGACCTCCAAGCTTTCTACAACCTCTTGTTATAAAATCATCTGACCTCCAAGATTTCTACAACTTTTTCTTCTTTCTTACATACTCACCTGACCCCTAGCTTTTTACAACTTTTTCTTGTTTCTTAAATTAAAGCTTCATCTCAAAAGTAAGATTTGAAGATATAGAGGACTTCAAAAGAAAAGAAATGGCCTAAGTTCACATCAAATAAAAACAGGAATTTTAGAGGTGCTTCAGCCAAGTTAACGTTTCATACATTATTCATTTCTGACTTGGTAAATACAGTTTCAGTTAGGATACTTTTTGAATATAATCTTTGTATCTAGATATGTAGCTGTATAAGTAAGATCTGTGCCGATACAGAATGTAGCCTGTAAGACCTCCTGGGTGTGATGGACGATAGAGACAGGTAGCAAGAGAGGGTCAGGGAGGTGTGTGCTGGCAGCATGACATGATGATGAGGATGTATATATACACATGTATATATTCATATATGAGAGTATATATTTGTGTTATTATGTGTATATATTTATGCAAGAATATAATTGTATATGAAGTGTCATACAAAAGTTCAAAGAATCTTATTTATATGAATGAACATGTTGTACGGGTTTCGACTGCTACTCTTTGTGAGCCTATATGCTCAGGGATTACTTTTAAGAATATGTTAAAAACTTTTTTCTGCTCAAATTCTTTAGACTTTGTATTACCACCTCATATTCTAGAATATTTTTATACCAAGTGTATCTCATGGTTACTGTCATTAAGCAAATATCAAATAACATGTATAAAATCAATTTCCAATTTCAGAAATTCCTACCAAAATAAATGAATGGATTAGCCACAACCCTTCAAGAAGCAAGTATACTCCCAGGCAGATCTACATCCTTCTTCCTACTCATGGCAACTGCTACAATTCTCTCACTGAAGTGGATGCTAACATAACATTTGTTGATACGTTTATGACTCAGCAAATTAATCAAGCTGGCAACGTGAACCGAAATTACACAAACACCATTTATAAGATTTCCGACACTGACAATGTGAGCAAAAAATGTCTATAGTTTATTCATTTTCAATTTGAGATTCTTTTATTTTGAAGCAGAAGTTATCAATTGCATTTTCTTTGTATGTGTATGCTTGTAAAGTAGTAAACTTGACAACCGTAATCGAGGATGACCCGAAGGCTCCCTTTTCAATTAGCTACTACTACTACTCTTTTCCCTTGATTGCTCCACTTTACCCTTGATCAATTCCTTATAATGCTGAGTGTTAAAAAGGAGGTATCAAGTACCATTTTTGAGTCTTTAGTATGATTCAACCTGGGATTGAATCCTGGTCTTTGGAACCATTGGGGAGCACTCTAACCATTATGCCAATGATGCTAAAATTTAACTTAAACTTTTTTTTTCAACTTTTTATTGGTTTATAGTGACTAAAAATAAGAATTTATATAGTTTTTTATATAGTATATAACCAGACATTGGCATAATAGTTAGAGTGTTTGCCAATGGCCCGGGAGACTTGAATTCAATCCCAGGTCGAGTCATACCAAAGACTCAAAAAATGGTACTTGATGCTACCTTGCTTAACATTCAGCATTATAAGGTAAGGATCAAGGGTAAAGTGGAGCAATCCAAGGAAAGGAGTAGTGTCCTCCCCTACACCTTGGTGTAGTAGCTAACAAAAAGGGAGCCTTCAGGTCACCTTCGATTAAGGTCTCCAACTTTACTTATATAGTATTTATGTTTTGAAATACAAAATTTATACAGCATTTAGAAAAAATGGACATGTTCATAAAAAATATAACAAACTTGGAACAAAAATAAGGTGACATTAAGAGAAACAAAATTATAAACAAACACACATTCCAGTGGATATTTCTCTGTAATGGTATAAAACACATAAGTTTGCACTATAGATATAACTTTTGGCCATTCTGTCCTGAATATGGTGAGCCATGTGGCCAGAAAAAAAAGCTAATTATATTGTCATGTATAATATACACTCATAACTTTTGGGCTGAAAAATAGTGCATCTTATACACAAATAATTATGATTGGCAAATTTCTTCTTCAGTTGGACATTTTAGAGGTTCTAGTTGAAGGGAAAACGTTCCTTAAACTGAATTAAATATCATTGTTAAGAAAAAAAAAACTGAAATAAACACAGTATTGTATTCAGACAAATGTTCTTGTCTTCTCTCCTGATATAGCTGCAGCTATATCATCCCAGTAATCAGTAGTGCTGTTTCAGTAGCTGGTTGGTTTCTAGCCCCATACACATATAATTTTGATTTTTGTCCTTCTAGACAAGTTGCCAACCAAGGCTTGTGTAATGTGATGAACTGATGTTGCCAAACACAGCAGGTGTATAATTCAATGACCTGAAAATAACCCTGATGTCATTAGAGACAGGTTGAAGAATTACAGGTGTCATAGAAAAGACATTTGTAGAGGAGTAGGAAAGTAAGCAAACTATCCCATTTGGGCAATTTGAATGGTTATAGATATAAGGCCCACATACTGAGGATGAGATCTTGTTCACAGACCAGTAGAGAAGGTAGCTAATAAGAAGGAAGTTGAAAATAGAGAACATATATTCTGCTCAAGGTTAGATTTATCAGTTGACCAAATATTTTTTTTGTCTTGACAATTAACTTGAAGATCCACAATTGATTCTCCCAACCATGTAAAATAACAAAAATTCTATAATCGTTTAGAAGACTTGGTGTCCTACCATGAGATTATCATCAGAAGGGGTATTGTGTTCCAGGGAGGGGGCAATACAATACTAAAAAATATGACCTACCCATAGCTTGGGTGGGGGTTGAAGAAGGAATGACTTCATGTCTTTTTTAATGGATTATGGCAAAGTGGACACAAACTATCTCTGTTGGAATTTTGAACTCAACAATTTCATTCATAAGCTTCTGCTTGCCAACATTGCTAATGGTAACGCTACATAATATATCTTACAAAAAACTATGCATACCTTAAATCTAGCTTATTTTCAAATGTATAGCCACATTATTGGAATTGAAAAACCAGCTTGCTAGAAGTATACATCAACAACCCGACTGCGATCTCCATTGTTTGATTGCAAAGCTTACACAATTTTTATTAGAGTATTATTGCACATAAGATAAAAATTAGAATTTTTAAAAATTCCACTAAACCAAAAATACCTCGATTTTCTTATTTTTTGTATAATGATATACAATTAAAACTAATATTTTCACTGGTCACATAATTTGGTTTGGTCATGGGAATGCGATTTATGCAGCATGTCTGAGGCAGAAATAACCTGGTAGACCCGATCCCTCTCCAAGTCTACAACTGGTTTGAATTCATAATTTTCCTTCTTCTAGACCTGTTGGCATACCAAGCTTAAAGAACCCATTCTGCCCTACTACTCACCCATAGCTGGAGAGAGAATTGTTGGATACCTACCTTTCCCAAAGGTATTAACACTATGTGAAATGCAAACTGCCTCACTCAGGATTTGAACTCAGATAGCCAAGTCCATTTCCTACCAATATAACTGTTATTTCTCAAAGGCCTCCTGAAATGGATATTACTAATAATCATTTATTACAAAATTCTTCTGCTCTGAAACTCAATAAACAGAGATAAAATTGAAACACCTCAATAAACAAAAATAAAATTGCATTATACTAGTCAGCTCATTAGACTAGTGAGTAGAGTGTTCGCCAGTTGTCCAGGAAACTTGAGTTCAATCCCAGGTTGTGTCATACCAAAGACTTTAAAAATGGTACTTGATACCTCCTTGCTTAACACTCTGCAATATAAGGTATGTATCAAGGGTAAAGTGGAGCAATCCAGGGAAAGGAGTAGTGCCCTTCCCTACACCTCAGTGTAGTAGCTACTGAAAAGGGAGCCTTCTGGTCGTCTACGACTACAGTTGCCAACTTTACTTTTTACTTATATATATACTGGGCCATTGGTCTAATGAGTAGAGTGCTCGCATATGGTCCAAAAGACAGGGGTTCAATCTCAGGTCAAGTCATACCAAAATACTCAAAAAATAGTACTTGATGCCGCCTTGCTTAACACTCAGCATTATAAGGTAAGGATCAAGGGTAAAGTAGACCAATCCAGGGAATGGAGTAGCACCCTCCCCTACACCTTGGTGTAGTAGCTATTGAAAAGGGAGCCTTTGGGTCACCCTTGACTTTTTATATATATAAATATATATATTGCATACTTATATTGAGCCATCTCTATATTCATATTTTTTATCATAGTTTTAATGCTATTGTATTAGTTACCAATTACACTGTATAATATCTATTTTGACTGTATTACATTCCACTCAAAATGATAAAATTTTGGCTTAGAAGAAAATTAACTTTTTAATAAAAAATGTGAAATGATGTATCATGAAAATTCCTTATCTCAGATATTAGGACAAAACAAATATTTTTCTTGGGGAGTGATGATTGCAGCAAAAATTAGGTTCAAATTTAACTGTGATTACAATACGTTGCTTATTTATATAATGACGAGAGTGATTAAAAGTTTTGATGTATTTATGAGTGTTGAGTAATGTAGGTTTCCCATCCCATAAAACAGGTTTTAAATGAAATAGAATAATGAAACTGGTATCAAAAAGAACTAAATTTATTTCTTTGTAAATTACAAGTTTATTTTGCAACATTCAGTGCTAGAAATTTTTCCAAACGTTCCATTGTTTTTTTCATTTTATCTGTACATAATGCTTCAGATTTAGTTCTGATCTGTGGCGGGAAATGTTAAAGCTGATTCATTGGCTAAAGCCGCAATTAACATACCTCCTGACAAAACCTCCAAACTACCATACACAGACTTGAAACATAAAATTATCAAACAAATAATCACAAAAAGATGGCAACAATTGTGGGATGAAAATGCCCAAAACAAGCTCCGCCAAATAGAGCCTCTTTTGAAAGAAAGAAAACGTGAAGCTAGTAATACTAGAAGCGAAGAAACCATTCTTTCTCGACTACGTATAGGCCACACTAGATTAACGCACGACTTTATTCTAAAAGAAGAACCTCCTCCTAAACGTCCATGCAGAAACCATTACACAATTAGGCATATTTTAATAGAATGTACAAACATATCTCGCATCCGAAAAAATTTTTATAAAGTTAATAGTATGAAGGAATTATTTGAGAAGATAAACCCTAAAAATGTAATAGAATTCCTGAAAAGACTTGGCCTTCTATCAAGGCTGTAGGCTCATAGACCTACAAATTAATTATATAAAAAATCAAATGCTGACTTCAGCAGACAATTCAAGACTGCATATCGTTTTATTTTGATATCGTGGTATTTGTTTATAGCGTTCAAATAACTATACGCATAAAAATTATACCAAATAAAAATGATAAAAACATTTTCGGCATAAAATAACCCGATGAGTTGGCATGCCGTAAAATCCAACCAACCAACCAATTTGATCCATGGTAATTTATTTTTTGGGATTGTCTCTTTTAACTTTGAAAGCGACTAAAATTCTGTTACTGCTAAATCAGACCTGTATTTACATGGTGCATTCAATAGGTTTCCAGACTTTTTTGTGCAGCCATTTAAAATTGTCATAGACTCTTGAAAATTCGGTATGTTATTGCTATACATCTTATGAGATGACAGACCGATTTTTATGATTTCAGGTTCAAATGAACAGCTATAGCAGCAATTGGAATACACCCTGATTGTCACAGCTGGTGAATTTCAAAAATGCAATCTGGACATGAGGACACTTTAGAAGAACGATATGCCATAAAATTGTGTTTTAAACTTGGAAAAAATGCCATGCAATGAAAACTGGATCTACTGCTATGACCCAGAGACCAAGAGACAGAGTTCCCAGTGGAAGCATGCTGGCTCTTCCAGACCCAAGAAAGCCAGACAGAGTAAATCCACCCACAAACTTTGATGATCCCTTTTTTTGACAGCACTGGCATGGTCTACATACACTGGGTTCCCACTGGACAGACAGTCAACAAGGGATACTATGTTGAGATTTTAAGGGAGTTCAGGAAGAGATTCCGTCAGAAGAGGCCATCACTCTTCAAATCGGGTCAGTCGCATTTCCACCAAGACAATGCACCAGTCCTCAACTCCATCCTTGTCACAGACTATTTGAACAAGATGGGCATCAAGACACTTCCTCACCGTCCCTATAGTTCAGACCTTGCTTGCTGTGACTTTTGGTTATTTCCTAAGCTCAGAGGCTGTCGTTATGAGACAATTTAGGAGATGAAAGAGGCTGTGATGAAGGTCATTGACACGCTTACACAAGAGGACTTCCATAGGGCCTTCCAGAAGTTATTGGAACAGTACAACAAGTGTATTGCAGCCAGCGAAGATTACTTTGAAGAGGACAAGAGTTTCATGTATGTACTATCAATAAAAGTGCCTATACGAAAAAGTCTGGAAACTTATTTAATGATCCTCGTATTGTTTTATTCTGGCACTGATTTTTCTTTCATGTGGCACTCTTCCTTGACTCACTTTAAAACACCATTTTTCCTCGACTCACTTTAAAACACCATTTTTGCTTCATTCACTAATTTTCTTGAGTTATAGCATAAAATCTTTGTGTGTTTGATGTAAAAGTAGGAATTTATGTCTGGAATTTGATAAAATAATCATTTCAGTCTTTTTCATTTTTAATTTTTCCCCCTCAGGACTATTATTTTGTTGCTGAATATGCGACTCCAGTGAAGACAATGTGGGAAATGGAAAGAGGACAAATTGCTGGATTAACAAAATCAGATCTTTTCGAGCAAGTTTACTGTTTTAAAGAGAAATTGTCAGAAGTTTTAGACCATAAAGATTGTCCATATAAATGCTGTACTTTGGTCATTTATAGTAAGTAAATGAATTTTGCTTTACTAAAAAACCATCCTTACAAAAATCCAAGAAAATCTTCTTCTTCTTCTTCTTCTTCTTCTTCTTCTTATTATTATTATTATTATTATTATTATTCCCATGATAAGTAAATGCAACAAACTTGTACAAAAAGAGCACTAGAGTGCACATGACTGGGTAGAAAAGCTGATCCACTGAGAATTGGGCAAGAAATGGAAATTTGACCATCCTACCAAATGGTATATGCACAAACCAGAATCTTTCCTGGTGAATGAGTCACACAAAATTCTCTGGGATTTTGAGATACAAACAGATCACGTAACTCCACCCAGAAAACCAAACCAAGTGATAATTAACAAAAAAAATGGAAGCTGCTAAATAGTGGACTTTGCTGTCCTGGTGGATCACAGAGTGAAAATCAAAGAAAAAAAAAGAGAGAAGTACTTGGACCTTGCTTGAAATCTAAAAAAAATATAGAACATGAAGGTGATGATGATAACAGTTGTAATTGGTGTTCATGGAATGATTCCAAAGGCTTAGTAAGTGGTCTGAAAGAGTTGGAAATTAGAGAATGAGCAGAGACCATCGAAACTACAGCCTTGTTAGGATAGGCCAGAATACTGAGAAAAGTCCTGGAGACTTGAGGAGAATTACTGTCACTCAAACTCCAGTAAAAGACCATCAGCTAATGCTAAGGTTAAAAACTCACGAGAAGTAATAGAATAATTCATCAAATATCTTTTTTGTCTGTCATTGTATGATTTAAAAACCCTACAACATATTTTTTCTCTTTAATTAAATCTTAAATTTTTATAGTTAGGACTTTGATTTACAGTATAAGTACAATGTTCAACTATACTCTTTACTTTACATTAGTTAAAGTGAATCTTTATCTTTTCTCTTTGACATAGACATCTTGCTAAAAAACTTTCCTTGCCAAAAATCAAAGCTATGATGTTTTTCATGATTTTTCTCCCTTCACTTATATTTTTCTAGTCAATGGAAAATGAAAACTTTTTAAAAAATGTTTTGATTTTAAATTTGTAGTAAGGGCAGTATCCACCAGGTGGGTATAAATGTTAACCTTTTCGTGAAATTTATTGAATCATATATCCTCACAAAATCATAGTTTATGCCTGTATTTATTATTTTGATAAAAAGTGGGAAGGATAAAACTCTGCCTGTAGGGTGAGTTTTCAGCTACTTAATTTTTTTTTGTTCCCTTCAAGTTTCTATATTTAATGAGTTCAACATCTTAGTTCAAACTATTAATCATCTGATAAATTCTAGACCAACAAACATTGACGCTTTCATTTAGTTGCTTCAACCAGCTGAAATATCTCATAATCACATTGTTTTAAAAGTTTAATTCGTTTTTAAAGACAGCTTATCCTATGGTGAATCAAAAGTTTTACAATATTTTGTTACTTGCTTGTTTGCGGCATGCATATCCCATGACCATAGCAAATTAAACCATAGAAGGTACTTGTTATGGTTGCTAGTATTGTGGTAGTTGGTGTGCTGACATGTTGTACATTGTTTCACACTGTGTGTGATTTGAAAACCACACAGATGAACATGCAATATAATTTAATTTGAGAACTTATGCTTTACGAAATTGAACTGGGCCATAACATGACAGAAGCAACCAAGAACATTTATTGCATGAAAGGTGAAGGTGCAATTGATCACAGTACAGTAATTAGATGGGTGAAACAACTTTATGCAGGGTTACAAAAGCCTCAATGATCAGACAAGGTTAGGTAAGCCTTAAAGAATGGATTCCAAGGCCTTACACCAAACCATATAGGCAAATCTAGTGAGTAGTTCTTGAAGAGTATCAGGTGAGCTTGGTACCCACACAGTCAAGAGTGGTTTATTACCGATACAACCTCAGCAAAAGTCTCCAGAGTTACTGAAATGGGCCTCACATTACCAAAATATTAAGCCTTGCCTAATACTCTCTCTATGAGGATGTCTTGCAAGATTGTCTCAAAATCTACAGTTGATGTGAAGATTACGACAATAAAATTAACTTTTATACAAGTTTCAGGCAATTCACACTATTAACAGGAAGAAAATTTTGGAGAAAATTATTTGTGCCCAGAAATATTTACGTTTAAAAAGCTGTTAACACTAGATAAAAAAACAAATGGGGTAATGGTTATCATGCAAAGCTAACAGATGATTAACTAGTGATTTTGATCCTCACTGTGTGCTCCTTCCACAGAGTTTGATATGCCATTAAACATAGAAACTAAACCAGGTCCTATACTTCGAGCTTTGTACTGAGTCTCAGAATTTATTCTGCAGTATAAAACAGTACATAATGGTATGGCAATATAATGGTAGGAGAAAACTTCTGAGATCCTGAAAGGAAATCTCAGTAATGTCAGTGTAGAAGTTTCTAACATCCTCAAGGCCAAAAGAGATTCTCAAAGATCCGAGCAAAACCCAAGTGCTACTCATTGTACATTTATATCTTTTGTGCAGTTTCTTAAGTTTTCTGCACATAGTTATATGATATCAAGTGTTCATTTAGTAAAGATAATTTGTCATGGATATGATACCAAACTATATCTGGTGGTGAGGCTACAGTTTTAGAGTGCCCCTTTAGTGCCCCTTTATTGCCATTACTCCTAGATCCACTCTAACACAGAGTGATAGTACTAGTTAGAGTTCCATTTATGTGTCAAATCAGTCCGATTATTTCTATCAAGAATAGTTACTAGAAGTGATAATTGTTTTCTAAGGATTATTATTAATTCCCTAAAACCATATAACTGAGAGAAAACAAATGGCTATTATTGAATTGGAATAGTTACTTGAAACCATATAAT